>JADRCD010226596.1:0-10593 GCA_019843815.1 Montemys delectorum
TTTTTTTTCTTTTACTTACTCATTTTACATGCCACTCACTGCTCCCCTCCTGACCTCCCCCTCCCACAGTTCTTCCCTGCCCAGTCACCTCCTCTTCCCTTCTACTCTGAGCAGGAGGGGCCTCTCTGAGTAACCCCCTCCCCAAGACTGGCACATCAAGACTCTGTGAAGCTTGGCTCATCCCCTCCCATTGAAGCTAGACAAGGCAGTGCAGCTAGAAGAACATATCCTATGTACATGTAATAAATTTCGCATAATAGCTACCTGCTCCAATAGTTTGGGATTCACATGAAAACCAAGCTGCACATCTGCTACATGTGTACAGGGAGCCTAGGTCCAGCCCTTGCATGTTCTTTGGTTGATGGTCCAGTCTCTGAGAGCCCCAAAGGTCCAGGTTAGTTGACTCTGTTGATATTTCTGTGGTGGTCCTATCCCCTTCAGAGCCCACAATCCTTCTTCCTATTCTTCTGCAAGAGTCCCCAAGCTTCATCCACTGTTTGGCTGTAGGTATCTGCATCTGACTGAGTCAGCTGTTGGTTGGGGCCCCTCAAAGGACAATCATGCTAGACCCCTGTCTGTAAGCATAGCAGAGTATCATTAATATTAGCAGAAGGTGACCTAGTCTGTCATCAGTGGGAGGTGAGGTCCTCGGTCCTGTGAAGGCTCTATGCCCTAGTGTAGGAGAATGCTAGGGCCAGGAAGCAGGAGAGGGTGGGTTGGTGAGCAGGGGGAGCGGGGAGGGAATAGTTTTTTTTTTTTTTTCCAGAGGAGAAACCAGGAAATGGGAGAACATTTGAAATGTAAATAAAGAAAATATCTAATAAAAATTAAAAAAAAATAGTATCAAGAATTGATGGCTGCCCATGGGATGGGTTTCAAGTTGGGATGGTTATTGGGTGACAATTCCCTCAATCTCTGTTCCATCCCTCGTCTCTTTATTTCTTGTAGACAGGATAAATTTTGGGTTGAAAGTATTATGAATGGGTTGGTGTCTTGAATGCTCCATCAGAGTTCCTACCTGTTTACAGGAAGTGATCTCTTCAGGTTCCATATTCCAAATGTCACAGATAAAGTCACACTTGGGCATCTCACTTAATCTAGGTCTCTTTGGAACTCAGGAGAGGCTGCTGCCCCCTCCACCTCCAGACCCCAGTCATTTGCAGAGTCCCATTTATTCTCATGCTCATTTTAATACAAACCATCACACAGCATATCTTTCCATTTTCTTCTTGGTTTCTCAATTTGCTTATTCAGAGATTTAAAATTTTCATTGAAGAGATTTTACATAGTTAGAATTAAGCAAAGATATTTTATTATCTTTTATGATATTGTAAATGTAAATGTGTCTCTGAACTCTCAGTGTGTTTGTTGCTGGCCTATAGAAAAGATACTAGTTATTGTTTATTTGTTGTTGGTTTTTTGTTGTATTTTTATTTTTGTACATTGACAGTGTACATTGTTACTTTGCTATAATTATTAGCTGATTATGTAGGTTTTCTGGTGGAATTTTTCTTATATCTTATATATAGTAACATATCATCTGCAAATAGAGATTATTTGACTTCTTCTTTTCCTATATTTATCCATTTAATTTTCTTTTCATTTCTTATTGCTTTGAATAGAGCATTTGTACTCTATTGAAAAAGTGGAGATTGTAAGAAGCCATGTATCAGTACTGATTTTACATTTTAGAGGCCATCTCTATATGTATTGGCAGTTAGCTTAATGATACACCTGACTTTAAATAACTTTTCATTGGTTTTAAAATTCCTCCTGGTCAAAGTCATTTTCATAAAACATGTTAGAAAAATTTAGATTTACAAAAATTATCAAAGATCATTGCATTATTTTTTTAATTCATTTCTATTAATACATTAAATTACCATTAAATTAATACATTAAATTAATCAATCTCAATTAGTGCATCATAAAAGACACTTTTATTTAAAACAAGTCTGTGCCATCAATTATGGTCTTTTATTGTTGTTGTTTTGAATTTGATTTTGTTGCTTTGAAAGCATGCCTCTTTTCCTGGATACTCCACATTCATGTTGTATGCAATTCAATGATATTGTTCTAAGAAAGCCTGCAGGGATAAGGAGTTCCTGACAGTATTATTTTTCTCTTTTGACTTTGCTCAAGAAGAATATGAAGTAAAAAGTTGTGTGATAACATTCATATTAATGAAAAAGGCTGTAATTTCAACCCATTGCCATCAACTTGTAAGTGAAAACTTGTATGCAAGGAAGCCCAAAGGGATTTTTGGTGTTATTCCAAGTAAATCATGCTGACAACTTTACTCCTACAATTCCTGTACAGATGTGTGGTACATCTGACTTTAAGAGAGGGGAAGGAATATCAGAATACTTACATTTGTATATTTGTGAAATTGTGATTCTTATAGATGTCAAAAGTACTGCCTCTCTCATTCTACCTTCACTATGCAATGCCTTTAGGCACAGGCTGTATTACTTTTCTATGAAGCACTTAATCTCACTCAGGCCTCTTAGGAAAATGTAATAGCAATCAGTAAATAACAGTACAAAATCTGTTGATTACTATCGAATAAACTAAAATGTTTTCATACATTACAAGCTAAAACCAGACTACTCATGCCACTTACTCTGTTTTAATGACATGTTACATCTAAGGCTATATTAATCAATGCAACATATGATATTTTTCAAAGATGTGTGTATGTCATGCTTCAAAAATCAAAGAGCTAAATGTTATTAGAATCTTCTAAAGTAATTAGATTAGTCAATATTCATAAACATTGGGCACTTGATAGATAATTTGACAAATAAGATACTTAAAATAATGATGTCATTATTAATCCTAATCCATAAGGATTTAGGATTTTGGTATTAGAAACATCATTCAAGCTTTCAATGGAAGAAAACAATCAACAGCCCTACTCATTTATGATGCCTATGATTAACTACCGCAACCCACACAACAAGGAAATAATAAATAGAAAACACATATCAGAGATAATCAATAGTTCTTTAATTTAATTGAATACACTTCAACATGAGGGAGGTAAATCTAAACAATTATGCAGGACTAATGAACTCATGGATCATGGGTCAAGATCCTACAACTACCATTTTTTATAAGTAAGCACAATACCTAACTACATTTTGAATATTTATCCTTGTACACACATTGAGAAATACAGCCCTAGTCCCAAATGAGGAAAATTTCCATAAAGATTATTACAGAAATCCACAACCAAGAGAATGTAGAGATGTGAAGCACAGTTTCTTCAGGTATATTTATAAAACAGCTACAGCACCAAAGGTTTGAGGCTTATTGGAGAGGAGGGGAAAAAATTGAAGAGCCAGAGAAGGAGGGAGTTTGCTGGAAGATAATGTTCCCTCATAATATCAGAAGCTAGACCTATGAAGTTTCACCAACCTGACTTCTTAAAATTGAGCTGAACAAAGACAACACTATACTAGTCATATGAATGTGGGCTGGCTGTATCAAGCACCAAGGAGACCTCAACCTTAGGCAAAGATGTATAGAAATCTATGGAATACTGAAAGTAGGAGAGGTATTCTTGCCCATGGAAGAGCATATTAATTGGTAATCTGATATCAAATATCAGCCCTGAATATAGAATATAGTTAAATTATACAGACTGAGGGGATTGAAATTATATATTTAGGAATTTTTTATATACTATATTCATAAATATATGTGACAGTAATTTTAAAAGGAGACTTTGAATTTGAAAAATGACAGGATGGGTATTTGGGAAGGGTTTGAGAAGTAAATGGGAGATGATGTACTTATATTGTAATCTCAAAAAATAAATAATTGGCAAGGGCCTGGCTGGCTGCCCCCAAAGTCTGTTTTTCCATAGGTGCTCAACACTGTGCTGCACCATGGGTTCTTTCGGCATTTCCCGTGTGCACCCAAAGATTTACTCCTGCAACCTGAATAAGCACAGCATTAAGCCGCCTCTGCCCATTCTCTGATGAGGGCACTTGTGACTGCAGCTTTCTGTCTCTGGAGACACAGGCTAGGACAGAGCTGGACACGCAGCATCCTGCTGCTTGTACTGGCCCTGAGGTGACCTTGGTGCTGGCCACCTTCTATCAGAGCAGACAGCTCATGGTGTAGGGAGAATCCCCCTGCTCGCCCCCCTATTAGTCTGGACACTGGGCTTTGGTCTACAGCTCGACTGCTTTTACTGGCCAAAAGACTCAAACAGAGACACGTCCCCTCTCTGTGCTCCTGTCAGTGAAATAGGTCTCATCATGTCTGCCTATAACACCCAACCATTGTATTGAAATCCAGGACCCCTATGGTTGAATTCGTGGAAGGATTGAAGTAGTTAGACCAGCAGTCTCAACTAATCCAGACCCCAGGGAGCTCCCAGAGACTCAGCTATGAACCAGTAGCACACAGTGACTGACGTGAGACCCCTAGCACATATGTACTAGAGGTCTGCCTGGTTAGCCCTCAGTGGGAGAAGTTGTGCCTAATATTAAAGAGACTTGAGGCCTCAGGGAAGGGGGAGGTCTAGTGGAGTGTGGGGAGGAGCACCCTCTCAGATGCAAGGGGGAGGAGGAGTGAGATGAGGAACTGTGGAAGGGGAGACTGAGGGGAGCATAGACTGGAATGTAAATAAATAAAATAAGTAAATAAATAATGAATCAATATTATCTCTTCAATTTTAATGAATATACACATTAATAGAAGGTACTATTAACATAGAAAAGTCAATGAAGAGAGTTAGATAAAAGGCAAGTGTCAATTTTCTGAAATATTTCTTCTTATTTTATCTATTCTGAGAAGTAGATTTATTATACTTAGGAGTACAGGTGTAGTAGTGGGTATAAGAGTATGCCACAAGGACTCATTTACTTATGCATAAAATATTTCACAGTCTCTTGAATTTCCTTTGAGGCTAGTTATATTTCCACATCATTTGGCTTCCTGAAAAGAAATATACTTACTCAAAGTATCATAAAATAATTTGATATTAACAGTATTTAAAATCATACAAATGAAAACATGCTATGATAATCTAAATTAATTAAAGCTTAAAGTAATAAAGTGCTTGACTATACTTATTTGAAGCTCCTTGTAGACTATGCTATAATTTTTATAGTTCTTGATTTTATATAATTTATAGGACCAAACGGGAGCTATTAATGTTGGACTTGTATTAATTCATCCCTGACATGATGAATTATATTAATATTAATTAGATGTTAAATTTCAAGAACATTAAGTTATATTCTCATCAGATTTTAAATATTGCTTTGGGTACTTTAATGCTAGAAATGTTACATTATTTAGGTATTGGCCATTCTATCATCTTCTATTAGTTATAAAGAATGGAATAGTGGTATCTGCACTATAATTACTATACCAAATATTGATATAATTTTATGTTTTGCAAAGACTTTCAGTAGAAACCTAGTCATGTTGTCTTGCTTAAACACTTCATTGTTAACCAAAACACATTATTGTTTTTTTAATAGTGATGCTTGAGTAATTCATGCAGATAATTAAAGAAGTACTTCAATTTTCATTATATCCTTAAGTATTCTCTCTTTTAAATCTAGATTAAGTTTAATAGAGCTATTTGCATGCACTTTTCTCTGATTTGGAGTTTTGTTTGCAAATAAATTGGTATCAGAAAACTTACTGACTTACATCTAGCACATATTCCCATTTAATTGATATATTGAAATGCTTTCAGTGTTGTAAGTGCCTTTCATATACAAATTTTCATTTTAATCAATGGTTTCCTATTCTCTTTAAGTGACAGAAGAGAAAATATCACTTATATCTTCATTAGATGTAGAAATTATTTCCACAAACAAGCTAATGTTACTCTAATTGGTCTATTCTTTGATGTGGCATAAAAAATAAGGGTCTAATAAAAGTATTATATTTTGATATATCATAGATTAAATGAAAATACTGACTTTTGTATACCATTACAATGTGATTTTTGTAAATATGTGAAAATCACATCTTTTCTTATGTATGTTGTTTGATTATGTTTTATAGAATGCCCTAATCATTTTGTAAATATGAATGTTAAGGCAAAGCAAGACTTAAAAAGTCTTAAAATGGTTTATTGCTATTTGATTAAATTTTCTTGGCAATATATTTAAGAGTACTGTAATTGTAAAAATGCTATACCTTGTCAGCTAGGAAAGAATTAACTGATTTTGATATGCTGACTCATTGCCCAGTTACTAAAATATCTTTTTTTACTTTGTGCAAGTATAAAGTATTTACTTTTGGAAGTCAGTGATTTAGAATGAGATCATAACAGAAATAAAATGAGATAATAAAGAAAAATTACTAGCAAATAGCTTTGAGGTTAAACTCACACCCTGTGTTTCCTTAAAGCATTGCTTTGCTTTGTAATTTCATCCATTTGTCTCTTATACTTTATTATTTTATTTGTGTTATTTCATTTATCCAACACTACGGTAAAATCATGAATGTGACCTTGAATCCACCTCCTGCTGCGTGATAAAGAGAGACTATATTATGAGCATAAGTATAGTGCAGGACTAGTTAATATAAACTGATGCCTTTTGTATCATCTTTCTAGGAAGAGGTCGAAGTTCAGACACAGGTTTTAAGGAGTGATCATTCTAAGTGAATACATATGTCTATCTGTGCATTCAATATCCTATAATTATATAGAGAAATCCTCTCCAGCCCTACATTGTAGATATTTAAAAAATGATAAAATATTTTTGTTGGGTAACCAAGGCTGCATTTGCCTAACATCAATGTGTTCCTAGACTTTCTGGGTTCAAGCTAATTCCGGCAAACATCTATTGATCAAGATCACTAATTTGTGTAACAGTGGTGGCATTTTGTGATTCAATATTTATCAATTACAATCAAGTAATCTTACTGTATATCAATCTTCTATTGCTTTTAAGAGGCAGACATCTAATCAATAGATCTTTTAAAACAACAATGTCTTAGAAAATTTCGTAACTATTCTCATTAAAAAATATAAAATTCCAAAAATTATTTTCATAAGAATATACTCGGGTAAAAAAAAAATCTAAGAATTGTGGTACTTATTTTTAACTTCCTATGTTGTCAAGCTGAAAGATTTACAAACACTTATGCTATTTATGCATTGTGTCTGAATAACAATCTCCTAAACCTGAATACACTTATACTAGGAAAATGTATTTCATTCCTCCAGCTAGATATTTCAAAGAATGCTTAAAATTTTCTGCAATTGAGATTTTACCTTAGTTTACTTAGTATGATGACTGCCTGCTTTCTTCTCATACTGTTGTAGTTGCTGTGAATAGGAATAAAAAGAAGAGTGACAGCAGCTTGTTTTGGATTGAGTAGTTATATTGTTCCTTATCTGGAACAAGTACTTAATCTTTTTGAAGGCATATTTTCTGTGTATCAGACAAAAAAAGAAAAGATACAGTCACAAACATTCAAGAATACAGTCTTCTTTAGCATAGTTTATTTATCTGATTCTTGGCCACTCAAGTCCTATGCCAAGCCGCTCCACATTAAGGAATCAAATACTTCATATTTCTTTTATACCTATCATAATACAGAAAGCAAGAACTTGACATAAATATAATGTTTTAGAAGGATGTCAGTGAAAACATATAGAGTTTGGTCTTACAATCCAATTACACTAAAATTCTATAACTATTTGAATTAATAGTTATACTAAACACAATATGAAAAAAGTTTTATCAGTTGTTTATGTGTAATTCATTATAGTAATATAATTTACTTAGTCCAAAGAAATAAAGCTCTATTTTTTCTCACATACAAAACTATAGAAATCTTTTATAATTATCCTTTAATATTATTTATTTTAAAAGTATTCTAAGACAAAGTGTTCATGTATAGCTGTGTCTAGGCAGATATATACTTTTTAAGTAACATATTTAGCTTCAGAGTTCCCAGAGACAAAACCACCAAGCAAAGAGTACACATGGTGGAACTCATGGCTCCAGATGCATATGTAGCAGAGGATGGGAGGAATTGGTCATCAATGGGAGGAGAGGCCCTTGGTCCTATGAAGGATCTATGCTGGAGTGTAGGGGAATGTCAGGGCCAGGAAGCTGGAGAGAGTGGGTTGGTGAGCAGGGGGAGGGGGAGAGAACAGTGGTTTTTTTGTTGTTGTTGTCATTTGTTTGTTTGTTTTGTTTTTTTCCTGAGGGGAAATCAGGAAAGGAGCTATCATTTGAAATGTAAATAAAGAAAAATTCTTTAAAAAAAAAGTTAACATATTTTAACCTTGTGTTAGCATACCTGAAGTTTTACATAGGGTTTCTATTGCTGTAGAGATACTATGACCAAGGCAACTCTTATAAAGGTCAACATTTAATTGGGCTGGCTTTTTGGTTCTGAGGTTCAGTCCATTATTATTTAGGTGGGAGCATGGCAGCATTGAAACAGGCATGGTGTGGGAGGAGCTAAGGAGGATGCTAAGACTGGCTTCCAGGCTTCTAGGAGAAAGATCACAAAGCCCACCTCCAAAGTGACACACTTCCTCCAACAAGGCCACACCTAGTACAACAAAGTCACACCTCCTAATGTGCCATTGACTGGTCTAATCATATTCAAACCACTACACACACCTGGCTACTTAGTAATATTTGTAAATAAAAAGGTATTTTATTTACTTTATTTTCTGTGGGAATGATTTGCCTGTATGAGTCTATGAGCACCACACTCATGCTTGCTGTCTGTAGAAGTCAGAAAATAGTATCTGAATCCCTGGAACTTGAGTTACAGTTTCCTGTAAACCACTATGAAAGTACAGGAATTGAATCAGGTCCTATGCAAGTGCTTTTAACCATTGAGCCTTCTACTTAATCTCTAAATAAAAATTTTTGTTCATTCAATTGTGTCACAGAGAACTATTCAACACAGTTGTGTTTTCTTTTGTATGTATGCACTGGGCTATTGCTAAGTATTTTACAAATACTTGAATATTTGCAATAAATTTTACATAGTTGTTCTAAGATGCTGTTGAACTTCATTTTTAATTTTACGTCATATTTTCTCATAGTCCTATTGTTGCTAACTGATCAAGGAATTAGAAAAGTAAAGAAGACTGAAATTAGGGGCATATACTGCAATATTCCTAGGTTCTCAGTTTAATATCTTTAGTACTGACTTGTTTGTATACTATTATTTTAACAAAACTAAAATATGTTTCAACATTAATATAAATTGAATAATTTTCATTTGTAATGTTATAAATCTTGAGTTCATTTCTCTAGGGTATATGTCATAAGAATTACTTTTCTGTGAGGAAGAAAACAAAAACTAGTTACTTTTTATAATATCCTTTTAAAAAAAGTGAGATTTCATCTAAATTTTGTCTAAGGAAATAATGAATCTATGGGACTTGGACATCATGGGTGAGAAGTTATAGACAGGAGCATGGGTGAATCCCAACAGGATTCGCTGGAAAGTCTTCACAGCACTTTGATGATGACTTCCTATTAACCACTTCAATTATACACTTTTGCTTTATCAGAACCCTTGAGACCATATGCAATTAGGGAAGAATGGAAGAATTTGGTTGAGTTTCTACCTACTTTTGTCTTATAAGCACAACTAATAGCCTAACTGTGATCAGCTCTGCTAAAATACTGCAGGGTTCTCTAACAGACAGTCACTTACAACAAACTAAATATGTCACAGAATGCTTTGAGGAGTCTCCTCTCTCTCTCTCTCTCTCTCTCTCTCTCTCTCTCTCTCTCTCTCTCTCTAATACAGGAAATTTTCTTAGGAGGAATTTAAATAGCTGAAGATTTTAGAATAGAAGAATTTCAGTGCTACACTGAGACTATAAAAAAGTGAAGTTAACTTGTCAAGTCAAATTATTTTTGCAAAAAACGTGAATCAGAACCCCAAGAAGGCTACCTAGCAGCACAATTAGTCAAAATGGTGCCTATATTTTAGCATTGATGTAGATGGTGATTGTGTATGTGTGTGTGTGTGTGTGTGTGTGTGTGTGGTTTTTTGAGACAGGGTTTAACTGTATAGCCCTGGCTGTCCTAGAACTCACTTTGTAGACCAGGCTAGCCTTGAACTCAGAAATCTGCCTGCCGCTGCCTCCAAAGTGCTAGGATAAAAGGTGTGTGCTACCACTGCACAGCTCAGGCTGAATACCTTTGAGAGAACAAAAGGAAAAGGAAAACTAACCAACCAATAATCAAAACCCATCCTCTACCTCACAAGATCCCTCCACTCACCCCACCCACCCAAGAAGCCAGTTTTCCAATTCATGTCTTGCTACCTTGAAAAAATTAAAATAAGAGAAAACTTATCTGTTCCTTAGTTCCCAGTTTTACATGGAGTTTTTAGATATAACTACAAAGTTGAAATTGTTCTTTCTTCTCACAAGCTGATATAACGGAAGAGAAAACAAAATTTTGCTGAAACTTTCAAGTGTTGGGAGAGAAAAAGGGAGAGAATGAATGGAGAAATGGGGAGAAGAGGAAGGAAGAAAAGAATACAAGAGGGAGATTAAGGGGTGAAAGGAGCAGAAGGAGGGAGGGGAGGAAGGAGAAGACAAAGAGGAAGAAGGAGAGAAAT
>JADRCD010226597.1:0-19153 GCA_019843815.1 Montemys delectorum
TAGGAGACCCTTCTAGGAGTATTGTGTGGCTGTCTGTAGTCTTTATACCTCTGTAGCATTTCATATCGGATCATGTGGATATATTCTTCTGCTGCATACATTTCTAATAGCAGATTTGTGTCTCATGACTTTGGTTTTCCTAGTATTAGTTAATTTTCCCATTGCACCGACCAAATCTTGACAATGAGCATCAGCTAAAGGGAGGAAAGATTTAGTTTGGCTCACAGATTGAGGATATACTGTCCAATACGTTAAGGACAACATGGGAACAGCAAGAGAATAAGGGATCTGATCATACTATAGCAAAAGTCAAGAAACAGGGCTGAGCTATATCCTTCAAGGCCCTCTCCCTAGTAACCTGCTTCCTCCTGTGAGGTCCACCTCTCAAAGTTTTGTAAAACCTCTTAAAACAGTGCCACCATCTGGGACCCAAGTGTTTATAAGCCTGTGCGTGAGGAACATTCCATATTTAAACATAATATCGGCTAGCTGCTCCCCTAGAGTATAGACATCACTGAATTCATTCAACCACATTCTATTGACAGGCATTCAAGTAGAGCCTCATTTCCCACTGTTATGAAAATTCATTCACTTCAGGAACAATTGAAATATTTACAGTCAATACAGGCTGGGTAAATACTTAAGGTTTTATGTTGACTTTTTTTATTGTCAAGTTCAGAACCTTTGTCATGGATGGGATTCACTTCTTGAATTACACATTATACTATTTTCTAAGTTTCTATTTGAAAGACTTATGAATTTCTTCTAGAGAATGTTTGTGGTCCTGATTTGCTAGGAGAATTTAGGGATGTATCAACTAAAGAACAAGTTGCACTTTAGAGCTACAGGGTTCCACCTCCCCTGCCTCTTCGGGCTTAAAAACTCTTATTCAATTGAAAACAGGCATTGGGAACTGATAGTTGTCAAAGGAAGTAGCAGATGTATTTGTGATGTAGGATTCTGTCCAGACCCTTCCCGTTTAGAGTCTTCAGTTAACTATGCACAATAATTCATCTTAAACACGAGGTCTAAGTCAGTGATATAGCTATGCTCTGAATCTAGACCTTGAGTCTATTTGCAGCTACGCTGGGATTTTGACAACTACCAGGAGTTTCCATTTAACAGGAAGTCTCCAAATATTCAATGGCCCATTGTTTGACAAGAACACTGCTATGCTGGTTGCTATTCCATCCTTAAGAAAGTGGTCTATGGAATGTCCTGCCTTCCCTCACTTCTACAGAAAAATCAATCTGTGAACTTCCATAACAGGAGTGAGCAAGGGGCACATAGGAACCCGGAATGCTCCAGCTGGAGAGACTGCCATGTGAGGAAGAGAGCAGATTTTGAGATGATGCTTCGATATCTATGAGATGCTATGTGGAAGAGACCAGGGCAGCATCTCCCTTAGAGCCTTTGGAAACTATGATTTCAAACTTGTAGCTGGAAAACTGTGATAGAATAAATTAATGTTTTTTTCAAGCCTCCAAGGGTTTTTGGTTATTTTCCTGGCAGCCCCAGGCAATGTATGCATTTATCACAGGGAAAAAAAGGAAAGAAGCATCCGTCTAGTCTAAGTTAGAAATAGAGGCTGAGGAAATGCCCTTGCAGTTAAGAGTACTGGCTGCTCTTATAGAGGACCCCAGTTCCATTTATACCACCCACATGACAGCTCACAACTGTCTGTAACGTTAGTACCAGGGGGATACACTGTAGTCTCCTGGCCTCTATAGGAACCAAGCATGCATGTGGAATATGTATATAGGTGCAGGGGCAAACATTCATATATACATTAATAAATAAATATGATTTATAATTATACATTACATAACTATATATTTATAGTTGTACAATGATATATTCTATATAAATATAATGTATATTTATAATTATATATAAATTATAAACCAATCTTAAGTTAGAAATAGGAGATCTGGTAAAATTCATTGCTTTTGCTTAAAATTCAGCTGTTTTCTGTCACTATTTGGAATAGTCACTGATTCTCCTTTCATGGGAAATATTTCCCTGGACTTTCATTTATTTAACATAGGATCTCCTGTATCCCTAGCTGTTTTTGAACTCCAGATTCTTTTGCATCTACCTTCCCAGAATTAGGATTATATGTATGTAGAACTATGTCTGCTTCACAGGATTTATTTTTGACTGTGTCGTCCAAAGCCTTGCTTGACTGTAAGTAGCAAACCTCTTATGAGCTATGGTTCTGGAGCTCTCTTCTGCCTGGCAGTTCCTCTAGGAGCCCCTGTGTCTCCTTCATAATCCTTTGGGTTGTGCATTGGTCAAGGCCTAGCTCTACATCTTCCAGTCTTTCTATGAAAGCACAGTGGAAGACTATGATCAAGGTTCCACTCATGTGGGGAAGTCCTCCTCATGTGGTAAGTTCTCCTTTTGTGAGAAGTGCTTCTCATGTGGGAAAACCTCCTCATGTGTGAAGTCCTCCTCATATGGAAAGTCCTCCTCATGTGAGAAGTCCTCCTCATGTGGGAAATCCTCCTCCTGTGGGTAGTCTATCTCATGTGGGAATTCTCATGTAGAAGTCATCCTTATGCAGACCTCTGCTGAGATCTCTTTCCATTCAGTAGGAATTTTCTGAGGAAATATTTTATCACAGTCCATCAACTAACTCAGCTCTGGGGACCAAGAGTTCATGAGCCTGTGGGGGAATGTTCCACATTTAAGCAATAATAATGTAAACACCAGGAGCTTACTGGAAATGAAGAATATCAGGCTGCAGCATGAGTTTGCAATGGGCATTTAAATAAAAGCTCCAAATTGATTTACATGCCCATTAAAGCTGAGGTGCCCAGGATTGGTGCAGAATTTGTACACATCATGGTTAGTCACCTTCATGGGTCTTGAGTGGGAGGGTCACCCTTTGGAGTGGCTGAGGCCAAGCTTGGACTGGGATGGAAGTATGGCCCGAAGAAGGAAAACCTGGGAAATACTCATAGAGCTTGTGATCGGGAGAGGGAAAGTTGAATAACTGACCATTCAAAATGGGTAGGTATACAAAGCCAGGCAGGTGAGAAACTGGATGAAACCTCAGGTGGGAGCCAGGAAGACAGAGAATAGTCAGGGTGCAGTGGGATGGGGCTCACGCTCCTGCAGATTAGAAGTATGGAGGAAGCCTTGGGTGCGTCATGCATGGAGCTCATTTTACAGAGGTGGATTGGAAAGACCTAATGAACACGTCCAACTCTTGCCCATGGGTTGTATGTACCCAATATCCATGAACAGCTGCAAATGTAACCCAACACCAAATCATAAACTTCCATGGAACACTATGAGATCTTTTGTGATGTTATCATTTGATCCTGTGATTTCATGAATGTGAACTTTTGGAGAGTGAGGTGTTGGTGACGCCATCCATAACATTCTGTCTTTAAGCCCCTATACGAAACCACACTGTTGAACCTATGTTGAGGCTCCTAGAAATGATTTTAAATCTACTGGTCACATGGGGCTGGAGGTGCAGACTTAGCTGGCACCCTCCTGTGTTGATTTCTAGTGCTTCTAGAGTAAAGTACCACACCTAGGGCAGCTTAAAACAAGACGTTTTCTCTTACTCTGAAAGCTGAATATTCAAGATCATGGTGTGCACTTGGCTGACTTCTGAGGCCTTCTTGATGGGTAGATGGCTGTTGTCACCCTGGTTCTTTACATGGTCATCTGTCTTTCCAGTGTCTTCTTCTTGTAATGACAATAGTCATGTTGGTCCTGGAATTTCCTGAAGAATCTCATCTTGGCTTATCTATGTGTCAAGCCGTTGTTTCCAAACTCAGCCACTTGGGAGGTACCGGTCTAAGTTTCAACATGTGTCTATGTGAGGCTTAGCAAATCCTGGAGGTCAGCCCACTAGACTTGGTCCCTGGTACTTCTTAGCATCCAGACCCATGTTTCTCTCTACTGTCCTGCTCCCAGATACCAATCTTGCCCTTCTTGGGACATTTTCATGGTTACTACTCCATAGGATACCAACAACTTACTGGAATTAAACACATGGGCTCTGAGTCCTTGAAGGTCAAAGCCAAGTTATGAGCTAAAACCCTATTTCCCTCTAGAAGGTATTTTCTACTGTGTGGGCACACCACATATGGGACTTCCCAGATGAACTAAGCAGGCTGGTTATTAACCAATGGTCAGAACACTGTTGCCTCGGGACTCTGATGAATAGGTCAAGGGAATATGGATACAAACGCATTTTGAAAGCTTATGGCAGCTATTGTTTGGTATAACAGAAAGTCATTAAGCATATTAGTGGCTGATTTTATAATTAAGTGCTAACATTTTCTGGATGAAAACCTAAGTAACAGGAGAGAATGGCCATTTGCAAAACATGTTTAAACAACAACAACAAAAAAGATTTAGAGAGGAAAAGTGCCTCTCATCTTAATTATTATTATTTTTTTTGTGCATCATAAAAACCCAAGGAACAATGCACCCAGCAGTGGCATAATGGATGTGCAGCAGCCGTAGAAAACATCTCACTTCCTCTGTTTGGAAACAGTGTTATTACACTTTGAGAGAAAAATCTTGTCCAGCTGATTTGATTCCAGAGCAAGGGAGGATCAGAGTGAGGTGATGTCTGAGGAATGTCTATTTATGTTCATCAGACACCTGTGCCTACCATCCATGAGGACCATTGCTGTATGTCAGGGATGCTTCCTCAAGGTTTCCACTGGGTAAGGACTGAGTCTGCAGCCAGAGGAAGATGGTGGAGGAGATGGTGGAAGATGGTGGAGCAGCATGCCTGTACTTGGTCTCCAAAGAAATCAATTCCTAGTATGTGGAGAGAGGAGAGAGAACTTCTCTTTTGTCTTGAGCATGAGACCATCAGCATCACTTAAACTTAGTCTGGAAATAAAGTACGCTCAGTCTATACTTAATAACAGAGATACCTCCGTGACAGAGCTTACCATACCCAGGCAGACAGTTAGTCCTACCTTTGGCATTCTTAGATACGTGTACCTCTGGCCAAAAAATTATGTTCAATGGGCTAACATAAATATGGACCTCGAAGAACCAGCCTTCATTCCTTCCTCAGATTGGCCCTCCAAAAACAACTCTGTCATTGTCTGTGTAGCACTCCCCTTACATGGAATATGTTGCCACAGACCTTGGAGGAGGGATGAAAATTAGCTCTGTTATAAAAAAAAAAAATCATATGGAAAAAACAATGGTGGTAAAATTGGCAGTGATTTGATTAATATGGCCATATTAGGAAATGGATACCTAAGATAGTACCCCAGTCTATCTTCTTGAATAGGATGTGAGCACCCAGATTCTATAAGGAAAGGGCAGAAATGGGGTGCAAGGAAAACAGGCATAGCTAATCATCCCTGTTCAAGCCATGATGTGATTAGTCATTGTCTTGGTTCTGATTCTTTGAGGGCGCTCACAAGCCTTCACAACCATCATCACTGAACGAGTAGCTTGACTCCCATGACATCATTGTTTCTGTATTGGTGGAACACCTCGGTCCCCATTATAGAATAACTGCTACCGTGCTGGGGTGGTCTGTCTAGAAGGCTCTGCTATTCCTAAAATCCAAGTGATTGAAAATGTAAGCCAGCAACTGGAAACCCTAGACCATTCTCTAAGAGTCTTTAATAGGAGAGATACCCTAGTTACCCTTATTCGCCTGGCTTTGGTCTTGAAGGAGGATGAAGAGAGTTAGCTAAATTTAGGACTACTCAATCTGATATCCATAGTTTTTCAGTCAGACACGCCTTAAATCATTAACATTCCTGTGCCTACGTGCAGGGTTGAGCAGGTATCAGACTGGAAGCTGGAAAACAGAGGAGACAGAAGCCAAATTAAGGCAGAGAATCTATGCTTTTTTATCTTGTTCTTCAGCTACCACTGGGCATCTGCAGGACCAAGTGGCCAGTCAATGTTTATATTGGGAGCAGCTGCTGAGTGCTCATTATACTCTAACAACAGTCTTTGACTAATTTCTAATCAGCTACTGGTAGCCAGGTAGTTCTGGGTCAGGCTCAGATGGGCTGGGCTGGCTAATGTGGTCAGTTGGAAGACTTGGTTGGACTAGTAGTCATTGCAGGATGATCTTGGCTAGAACATGCCATCTTCCCCTCAGGTCTCAGTCATCCTCTGTAGTTATAGTTAGGTACAGTTCCCAGAGAGACATTGATTGCTCCAGTGTTTTTGCCAGGCCTTGGATCCCATTGGAGAAAAGCCAGTCTTGGGGATCAGTGAAAGGACATGCTCTAAAATCAGGAAGGCATGGGAGATTGAGGTCTTTGATGCAACATATTGATACACCTCCTTCTTCTGTTGTCTGTCCAATTAGCACATTCAGTTCCCATATCTAAATGAGGGGCAGTTGGCTCATCACTTCCCTTTTCCAGAGCAGTGGAGTCCTTATCCCTGTAGCCCCGCACTGGTCAGATGCACACACTAGAGAGCAGGGTCATGAGATGGTCACAGACACTGGCAGAAAGCTTACACTTCATACCCATGAAGGGCATCCAAGAAGTGTTAGATGCTGCTGGGTTAGAGTATACTGTTACTCAAACCCCATACCTCCTAAAAGGCCTGTGTTGCCCTCTTGGGTGGACATTTGCCCCAGCTGCACAGAGTCCTGCCTGCCTGCCTTGCTTGGCACTGACAGAAAGTCCTGAGTGAGCAAGGAAGACGGAGTTGTCAGCCAGCAAGTGCCTGCTCAATAGACGTGGTCCCAGATAAGAAGCCCTCGTGCACTTCTTGGAGGTGAGAGAGCTTTCAGCTTCAGAAATTCAATTTCCTCCATTCATGCAGGGAACTCGAGGCCTGGCAAGAATTGATAACTGTTTTGTTCACTTGCTCAGGGTCTCCTTAGCCTTGAGAATTTTGCCTTAACTGTTTTTTTCTCTAGAAAATCTTCTTCCAAATGTTATACTTAGCCAAACCCTCTGTGACCCATGGTACCTTGTAATAACAGCTCTCCTATTCTTTTCCTTTCATTTGTTCACCACATATGCACTGAATATTTCCTGTGTGCCAGGCACTGTTCAGACCCTGAATAAAGAACAAAGATGCAAGCGACAATTTTGCTCTCATGCAGCTTAAAAGAGAAAGGTCGTCAACGAATAATCCAAAAAATGTGTACTGTGTCAGATGCTGAAAAGGAAAGTGGGACTGGGTAAGAAACAGTAATAGGACATGCACATGTATACACATGTGTAAATATATAGGGTATGTGTTAGGTATGTGAATATCCACATGCTTGTGTATATGTGTGAAGTATGTGCATATGTGAAGTGTTCAACGGGTATGTACATACATGCATGTATATGTGTGGAATGTGTGTGTATGATATATGTGGGATATGTGCTGGGGATGTAGTGTATGCATCCATTGAATATGAGCTGTCTATGTGTACATGTGTATATGTATGAGTATGCATGGCATGCTTACATATGTGGAGGATGTGTTGGCTGTGTGCACACTCACGTGTATATGCATGTGGCATATGTAGATGTGAGTTATGTGTTGGAAGTATGGTATATATGTACATGTGTTTATATTTGGTGTGTATACATATGTACGTGTACATGTGTGTGGGTATTGTGCATGCATATGTGAGTATATACTGGGTGTATACATATATAAATGCATGTATATGTATATGGTACATGTGTGTATGTGGGGTATGTGTTAGGTGAATGCACACACATGTGTGTGGTAGATATACCTATGTGGACTGTGTGTGTGTGTGTTTATGTGTGTGTGTGTGTGTGTGTGTGTGTGTGTGTGCGTGCAAAACTGCTCATGTCTGAGTGGTCCTCTAAATTAGGCAATTGGCTAGAGGAGCCTTTTCCATAAGTTGTATTCATGCAGGAACCTAAATTGTTTGAGGAAGTGGGCTCAGGGGCTGTTTCAGGAGAGCTTCCTAGCATATGAAGCATCATTTACCTGTTAGAAGATTACTGAGTAAGCCAGTGGGAATTTAATAAGGAGAGAGTTGGAAGGTCACAGGAACTGAGGCTGCAGGCATCCACTTGTGTTCTTGTAGACAGAGCAAGTAAGTTTTAGTTTTGCTGGAAGCGTGATAGAAAATGTGAGAGGCAAAACAATAAGCCTTGAGGAGGACTTTGCCCTCTTTGTTAGAGTCTGTGCACACATGACCTTCTATACAAAGGGGACTGTGAAGCTGTGATTGACTTAAGTGGTCATCAAATCACCACAAGGGTCTTTATGAGAAGGGAGAAGATACCAAGTCAGAGAGAGGATGGGCTACAGAGGTCAGAAAGATGTGTGATCGCAAACTAAGGATTGCAGGTGGCCTCTGGTAGTTGAAGGAACAAGGAGACGATACTCCTTGGGAGCTTCCAAAAGGAACCAGCCTTGTTGGTTCCTTCATCTCATCCTATAAGAACCAAGAAGATTTTTGACCTCCAAAACTAGAAAGTGGAGAGCATGTACCCTGTGCAAAATCCCACCTCAGGAAGTCACTGGAAGGCTTTGAGGAGAATTATGATATAGCTTAAGTCCCTTTTTTCTAAAAGTTCCTGGCTAACTCTTGAATAAAGCAAATGAAGAAAATTGAGTAGAGGACTTAGCAGTGAGGGGACTGTGGTGTTTGGTCTGTATGATGATGGAGAAGTGGAGATGGAGCCTCCCTATTATATGGTCTCCCTCAGAGCCAGCCTATAAGGTTGGTAATGGTGCTGATGGAGAGAAAAGAGCATTGATGACCCCAGATTCCTAGCTTAAGGACATAAAATAGAAAAATGTCATTTTCTGAGAATGAGAAAGATTGGAAATTTGGTGTGTGTGTGTGTGTGTGTGTGTGTGTGTGTGTGTGTGTGTAGATATGTAGAAAGAATAGATCAAGAATCCCGTCTAACCTGGATGTGTTCTGTTTTGAATGTTGATAAACCATTAAAGTGGAGTTGTTGCTCATGAGTTTGGAGCATATTGAAGTTACAGGTGTAAAAACAATAGTTAGCTGTATGATAACAATTCTCAGAGCCATGTATGGATAAGAATGCCCAGAATCACACTGATTGAAGAGAACATAGACTGTTGATCCAGCATTCTGAATGAGTTGTCTTACTGCTAGTGAGGCAACCTTTTCTCTAGGATTCAGGCTGGTGAGAAAACATCTAGGAATGCTGGTGGCTAGCTGCATACCAAGTCTCTTAGTTCCCCATTGCCCTGTACCATGTGATAGTTGTGAGTGTCAACTTGACCAGGTTTATAATTGCAGAAGAAACAAGTCTCTGGGCTGGATTATAAGGGATTATCTAGGGAGACCTGCACTCATTGTGAGCAGTGCCATTCCATAGGCTGAAGTCGTGGACTGAGTTAAAAAAAAAAAGCCAGAGAAAGTTTACTGAGCACTAACATTCATCTCTCTCCTCTCTACTTCCTGACTATGGATACAATGTAACTGTACTCCTGCCACCATGCTTTGCCCACCAAGGTGCACTGTATCACTTGAAACTGTGAGCCAAAAACAAACTCTGTTCTTTAAAATTCCATTTGTTACTGTTTGTTGCTTGGATTGGTTTGTTTTGTCACAACAATGAGGCAGAATCATATATACCTTTTCTGAACACTACCAGGCCTAAACTGATATTCTCTAACGGTAATCCATGATGAGAAGATGCAGTGCTTTCTACAACAGATAAATGTAAGCTCACACATTTAAGCATAGGCTTACAGTCATATCAGTGTGTGCGCCGCGATACCCCTTGCCTGAGTGTACCCATGAAACTGCTCTAGTGCGGTTAATCAGCTAAATAATGATTTTAAGAAAAGGGCAAATACTTGGTGGCAGCAGAAGGAAGCACACAGTGCAGAGGACGCAGAGGCATCCTGGATTGATTCATGGGCTCCCGTTGACTGTTTCCACACCATAAATCTCTGTTGAAGAGCCTGGCTGTATCCAAAATGAGGGCCCAGAAACCCCAAACAAGAACACAATGGCTCACCGGGGAAGGCTTTAACCAACCTAAGCGCTACTTCTCCTCCCTGAAGAAATCTCCTCCATCTGTGCTGGAGTCTTTATCTCTGCCTTCCTTGGCAAGGCAGACTTTACACTCTCCCACCCAGGAGCTTTGTGACCAACCTGAATTCAGCGAGATTCAATGATAAACTTCCCAAATGAAGAACTGAATGAGCTCTAACCCCACCCCCACTCTCTGGGTAAATGAAGAAGCAGGTGCATGTGTGCATGAGTAAATAGAAAGGAGAGTAGGTGTCTTGTAGAACCGTTATACGGAAGCCCTATTGCCAAGGCCTGGTCCTGTCTTTGGGCCCTCTTATGGTTTGGTTGCAAAATGTCTCTCTTAGATTCATGTGTTTGAACAATTGGTCCCTGGGTGATGACACCATCTTGGGAGATAATGGAAACTTTGGGAGGTGAAGCCTTGCTGGAGGAAATAGGTATCTGGGAGCAGGCTTTGGGGGTTTTTGTAGCTCACTTCCTGACTACTCTCTTCTTGGGCTGTAGATGTAATGTGACCAACTGCCTCACTCTCCTTCCACTATGCTTTTCCTGCCATGATGGGCAACGCCCTCACATGGAGAATGAAAATAACTCCCTCCTCCATTCAGTGCCTTCTTGTCAGATATTTAGGCAAAGCAACAAGAAAAATGCAGGCTCCCAAGAAACTCACTGGAAACGCTTGGTAACTCGTGGTAAATGGCTGGCGATTTTGTATGCAAGCTCTCATCTAGTATACAATGATCACGCTGCTCTTGTCTTCCCATTGGGCACATAGGTATCTCCTGATGCTGATTCTGTGTGGTTAGCTGTACACAGACTAATAGTACCTGTACGCAAGTAAGGTTTTATTTCTTGTTCTCACCTCGGTGTGGCAGCTTGGAGTGTTCCAAGTGGCTCTGGTCCCCGTAATTTCGTCTTGGGCCCAGGATGAAGGGGACCACCACTTGTTTACCAGAAAGCCTCCTCATAGTGGATGTAAGCTGTACCTAAAAGGATCAGCAGAGTTATACGATGCTTCTCACAGGCTAAGATCAGAAGTGATGTCCTAGAACTTCCATCTAAATTCCATTGGTTGAAGCAGGCTTGCATGGCCAAGGCCATTATTGTGGGAATAGAGAATGTACCTTTCCCACGAAGGCTGGGGAAAAGGAGGGAGAAGTTATAAATAATAAGCTAATCTCTACGGGGAGGGATGTGAATATTTAGTTTGAGATGGGAAGATTTTCAACAAGATCAGTATCACATTTGCGTGTGGTATGTCTCAGGTGGATCATAGAGACAACACACTGTGTGGATTAGCACACTGGCCACTCTCTGCTGCTTCTGCTTAGGCACCAGGCACAGGCTGGGTCTAGGATTCTAATTGTTCATTTTTCTTATCAGGTGTGTTCATCATGTTTCATTTCCTGTTCTTCCTGAGCACATGGAGGGCTTGTGATTGACTTCTAGTTGATGGAATGGGATGTGTTCGTACCCCCGGCCTGGCTGATACAATCATCCCACACTTACTGCCTGAGGCTCTTCCCATCTTTCCACTTCCACTTTCTGAATGTCATCCTCATGTAAGGTGCCAATAAGGCTGAAAATTGAAGGTGGCAGCTGCCCACCGAGCTGTGGGATGCTATAATTTATACGGGAGAGTAATTAGTGTTATCCTAATTAACACATATATTACATAGCATATAATAAAATTTTGGTGTGTATATGGGGGAGCAGCATATATACACATGTGTGTTCAGGTACTGCATGTAGAGGCCAGAGAAGGATGTTGGGTTCTCGACTCTCCAGCTTCTTTCCTTTAGACAGGATCTCTCATTGAACCTAGAGCTGGGCCAGGAGCCAGAAAGCCACCACGATCATTCTGTGTCCGTCCCCCAGAGTGTTGGGATGACAGGTATAGTCAGCCATGCCCAACTTTTTACACAAGTGATTAGAATTTGAACTCAGGTGATTGCAGTAAGTCCTCTTACTGATGAAACCAACTACCCTGTCTGGTTTTTTTGTTTGTTTGTTTGTTTGTTTGTTTGTTTTCTCTTCCTTAATTTCATCACTAATAAAAGGCTAATTTTTCTTATGCCTCCAGAGTCTCTATGCAGACATGGAGAAATGTGTCCACAGACTGAATATGTCCTTAGTTCTAAGAGATTCCTCCCCTTGATACATGTGGGTTCTATATACGTTTTGAATCTGGAAGATCTCATGATGTTTGTGGTGGCTGTTTCTCTGGGTGTAAATCTAAGCTCGGGTAGACAAGTTAGTCTGTTGGCAGTCCTGTCTTTCTTCAGGCGGTGGAAAGTCTATAAACCAGTGGTAGTTCTCTGTAGTCTCTGATGGCCAAGTTGTCCACTGGAGCCTGGATCTAGCCCATCTCTCCATCCCTCCAATTCTGAGGCACCCTGCCATTCTTCTTTTTGTAGATTCTCTTTGGATCTAGGCCTCTTTCAGCTAATTGTTCTATTTTGAAACCTTGTCCTGCTTTCTGTTTGCCTCGTTTGGGTCATGCAGTCCTGAGAGAGGTTGAGTTGGTCCACAGTAGTTTTCAAGAGGAATGCTAAAGTTTCTTGTGAGTCACATCTTGAGCTTTCTGTAAGCAGAGCTTCAGGAAAGAACATTAGGAGGAAACATTGGAGATGTTCTCTCCACCACCAGAGAGAACCTGTTGCTTGGCTCTTCGATAACTTCTGCCATGTGTGTCTACTGACTCCCATCTGGGAACAGTGATTTTGTTCTGGGGTGAGGAGGGGAACCTTGCTCAACTTAAAGCCACCTGTGGCTTCAGGGAGGCTCAAATTTGTGTATTGTAATGGCAAAGGAAACAGCTAAGAGAACATGGCTAGATTCATGACACTGATGACTCCAGTCAGAAGTGCTTAGGATAGAATGTGCTGGAATGAGTGGTGGGTAACTAACCAAGTACTTGTTACCAGGACTGGATCTTCTCTTTGACTGTGTCATTCTTACAATTCCCTGGCCTAGGGAGTGTAGTGTTTTAAAATGTTTAATGCTGATGGAAAGCCCAGTCTAGCTTCATGTTCCTAAGCAGGTAAAGGTTTTGAGTCTGTTTCCCCAGTAGCAAACACTGAGACTTGGGATTTACTTGGAAAACGATCCCAGGAAGATCCAAAAGAAGAGAAGTAGAAAGTCATGGGTAAAGAATAACAGCGAAAAGGAATGTGTGACCCGTTCCTTAGAACCTGAGACAATTACAGCTCATTGGATGGGGCAGTAACATGGATTGTCCAGCTATAGAGATACCAGTGAAAGGCAGACAAGGAGAGGAAGCCATGGGACCAGAGACCTTTCCCATGTTGCTGCCGACTGGAAGTGTTCTTGCAGCCCTAAGGGTGAATGAGAGATAATCAGTAGATATCCCTATTTATCTTCAGGGGGTCTCTTCCAAGGGCTGCTCCAGGGTGTGAGGACTCGGCCATTGTTCCAAGTGTTGCTGCCTCAGATCTTAAAGGAGGATTATCTCAAGGCAGCCTGCTTATCAGCCGTCTGTCCACATGTATGGAGCCATGAGATGTTACCACGTAGCATCCTTGGTTTGAGAAAGGTCAGATCACTAAAGACTATAGAAGGCTTCCAGGTCACTTTTAGTATATGGACTTCATCTCTAGCTACCTCCCCTTGTCCCTGGGCACACTGTTGGGGCTCTGGAGGACAGCATCCGGTAAGTGCTCTATTGGTCTTACCAGGAACCCATTGCTACCCATTGGCCTTTCGCCCAGATGACCAAGCAAGCTCCAAACAACCTCAGTCTTTTCCTTAAACTCTTTGAAAATTCTCTTGTTTTTGAAGCATCTCCAAGTGGAACTTATTCTTATGCTTCTCCCATGAGCCTTTGTTACACAAATAAATTAGATGTTTGCTTTTGTTCCTCCTGCTTCACTTTCTGGCACTCCCCATGCAGGCTTTTAACAAGGTTTGTTATAAATAGGAAAAGAAAGCCACTATGCCTCACAGGGCAGCCAGGCTTTCCTCTTGGAGCTCCTGACCTCCAGTGCCTGTGTTTTCAATAATGAATGTCACAGGGGGCCAGCAAGATGAATGAGGACTGAGAAGTGCAACCCATTACATGCTCAGCTCTGAGGAGTCAGCTGAGGGTGCTACCTCCAGATCCCACGCGACAAAACAGGAGAAAGGACTTTCTCTGCTGTCCAGGTTGGGCGGGGTGGGGAATACTGGACTCAGAGTCCAGGGACTTAAGCCTACTCACTGTTCTGGCTTTGGCAGTATTATGTGCTGTGAAACTAGTCACATGCATAAAGCTTCTGATTGTGTTTCCTCCTGTGCAAAGCAAAACCTGTTCCTGCTGGTCTCTGTTACTCCACAGTTCTGTAGGTCTTCAGCAAAGCTGGCGAGATAGCCAAGTCAGTGAAGTGATTGACATGCAAGCTTGAGGACCTGAGTTTGGATCTCTAGCACCCACATCACCCCAACTGTAACCGCAACTCTAGACGTGGAACATGACACATATAGACAGTAGTTCACTAGCCAGGCAGGCTAGCCAAATCTGTGACTGACAAGTTCAGTGAGAGATCCTGTTTCAAAAACTAAGATGGACACATAGAAGAGATACCTGATGTCAGTCTCTGGCCTCCACATGCATGTATCTACACCAGTCCCCTTGGCCAGCCTCAAACACCTGCATATCTGCTGATCTGTCAGTGGGTTCCCCTACCCCAACCTGTACAAGTTGCTACGAGATCACAGATAGACGGGGAGATCCTGTGTTATCTTGCCATGACCTAGAGGCTGTTAGTCCACTGGGGATATTAAGAAAGAGAGGGACCCCACCAAAGGTCTGTGGGCTGGGGTCAAGGTTCTGGTAGGGGCTCCCAGTGGGTTGAAAGCTAGAGAACAGCATAGGAAGGAAGGAGTGTGCTGTGGGTGGTGCCCAATGAGCTCTTGGCTCCCTTGGATTATGCCAGTACTTTACCATCTTTGAACCTCCTTGTGGTGGTTGAAGTTCCATGTGTTATAATGGTTTAGCTCAAGGTCCTAGTGCCTCTGTATTTCTGTTATTCACTATGGTGAATGCCATTCCAGACAAGCACATGCGTAAAATCACATTATATTTGGTGTATCTACTGGAATGATGGGAAATCTCCACTGTTAACGTGAGCTGATTTAGAATTGTCGAGGAAGCTTATCTCTGTTTCATTTTTCTTCTTGGAGGGTGTTTTCAGAAAGGTTTTACTGAAGACGAAAGATCCACTCTGAATATGTACAGCATCGCCCTCTGAGCTGGGTGCTCAGACTAATAAAGAGGAAAAGAGCATTAGCATCCATATCTCTTTGTTCTTGACACAGTGTGACCAGGTGGCCCGTGCCCTGTTGTCTTGCCTTCCTACCATAATGGACTGCACCATGTAACTATGGGCCAGAATAAACTTGCTGAGTCGCTTGGGTCAGGCATCTCAGCACAGCAATGAGCAAAGTGATACGGTCAGTATGGCCTACAACTGCTTTGGTAGCTCCCTCCTCCCCCCTCTTTCTTCTTTTCCTTTTCTCCACCTTCTCCATCTTCTTTGTGTGGAGCTAAAGGTCAGCTAACATAGTCTTATTTGTGGTCTCATGAGCAGCAGATATCTGATTCGTCACTTTATATATGTTTAAGTTGACACCTCGGCCCTAAAAAATAATGACACTTTAAAAAGCATTAACAGTTCCCCTGCAGTGACAAGGTTCTAGTTGGGTAGTCAAACCTTTATTTGGGACACCAGGGACTTAAAGCCTTGGTAAGTGGTATTTGAGAGAGGCGGGTAAGGACTCATTGTGAGAGTTGAAAGCCCTCTACTGGCCTTAGGCGCCCTCCCCTCCCAGTAGTTATGCTTTTCTGTAATTTGTTTGACTAATGACTTGGATGACTAAGGGTGGCGGAGGTTTCTGTTTGTTCTACCTCAGAGGGTATATCTTGAAAAGCATGGTGATTTTCCATATTGATAACTGAGTCTCCTGGAGAATCGGTCCCCAGGGCAGGAGGACACCAGGGCAGACATATGAGAGGCCCTGGTGGAGGAGAAGCAGGGTGGGGCCTCTAGCCAACTGTTCGGTGTTTGTCAGCCATGTGAGGAAGCTACTTTTAATGTCCTTCCAGCCTTTGGTAGCTCTCAGGCTTGTCAGGCCCTCGGCTTCTGGAAGAGACTCCCAAATAAGAATTGTGTGTCTTAACTGTTAACCTCTACCTAACCCATAAAGACAGTGGGGATAAAAAAGAGGCGTGTACATGCATGTGTGGTAGGGAGACTGGAGGTCAACAACACACATCTTCCTCAATTATAGCTCAAGGACTAATGTCTTCCTCAATTGCTTTCTGCCTTCTCCTTCATCATCATCATTATTATTATTATTATTATTATTATTATTATTATTATTATTATTATTTTGGAAACAGGAGCTCACATTGAACCTGGAACTCACTTGTTCAGCTAAGCTGAGAACAGCTGGTCTGAAATCCCAGGTATGCTCCTGTCTCTGTCTCTAGAAGGTTAGGGTTCTGGAAAGATAGGGATGGGGTTGTCCCCAGCTTCACGTGCAAGCCTAGTACCCAAACTCAGGCCCTCACAATTGCATGGAGACATTGTTTTAAACCACTGAGGTCTGGAGCAAGAATAGTGAAATGACATCATAGGTTTAAGCATACAGTGCTAAGGAGAGCTGAAGGGCAGAACTAGAGAAGCTGATTTTTGCTTTTAATCACCAGCATTTCTCCTCTGCGGTGGGGTTGGACAAAGACTAGCCTTCTTTAAACAAACAAACAAACAAACAACAACAACAACAAAAATGTTGGTGCTTCTGAGAACTGCATTGCAGGAAGGGTCAGAGGACAGTGTGCCCTACCACTCAGGAGTGCTGGTGCTCAACTCCCCCCAACCCTCCTCTCTGCCCCCTTAGCAAACCAACAAAAGGACTGTGAATGTGGCCTTGAAGCCACTAAAGAAGGGATCTTGTGTCATTCAGAAACCATAAGATGAGGTTCACTAGGGCAGCAGGGATAGGAAGGTGGCTCTGGCTATGAATTCCCAAGCTTCAGACAGGCTTTGGGAAAGGTCAAGGTCATGGCATGTACCCTGTACCACTCAGGATCTCTCTGAGGTGACAGCACGTCTCCATGGGAGTGAAGCGTGCAGCCTTTGTGAATCAGCTGTGCTCAGGATCCAACAGACCCAAACACCTTGTGCATCGAGATTCTTCACTTTTAAAGATGTTAAATACAGAGCTCAGACTTTGGATGACCACCAACAGGAGAGTAGAAACAAGTCTGAAGAGAAGAACAGGATCTGGGGAGCCAAATGAAGCTGCCTGTAGTTCAGAGAGACCACAGGGTCCTTGAGACGGGAATCGGCAATTCTCTCGTTATTCAGGAACCTTGTGTCTTATTCTTAAAAATCCAGATGGTAACGGGGCTCTGTAGAAGTCATGTGCCCCCAGGGTTTGTAAAAAAAAGTCTTTGGCTGAATCAGGGCAAAAATTACAGGCAAATATGGATATAGGTGATTGCCACGACAGATCCATACTTTA
The DNA here is from genome assembly GCA_019843815.1 of Montemys delectorum. Taxonomy (NCBI): domain Eukaryota; kingdom Metazoa; phylum Chordata; class Mammalia; order Rodentia; family Muridae; genus Montemys; species Montemys delectorum. The sequence continues at coordinate 17,498 of JADRCD010226597.1, forward strand.
CAGGCAACTGAGAGAGTCGGGGGATCCACATTAGCCTTCAGGGCAAGCTAACCCAGCTTTGGGCACACACCTCTGCAATCACAGTATATGAAGACAGGATGTACAGCATCCATCAGAACTAAGGTCACTTAGAATTACTGTTATTTTCAAGGCATCAAGCCTTGTAAACGCTCCACTAAACCAAGCCTCTCAATAGTTCTTTTTATTTTTTTTTCTGATTGAAAATAAAATGCAAACAATTGAAGAAATAAATAAGATTAGAGGATTTTTTTCTAAAGGGCAGTGATGTCTTCCTCCAGGAACTCAAAAATATGGGTCATTTTAATAGGTCTCCTGGGCAGGTCAGGCGGCTACAGGAGAAGGCTAATCAAGGCTGCCGAGAAGGCAAGAGCCAAACTCTCACTCAAATCAACAAAGTGGAACGGAGCCAAACGTTAAGAAAACATCCATACCATCAAACAAAAATAAATAAGAAGGAGGCATGTATTGGCTGTTTATGTCGAACTTTAATTTAATTTCCGTCTTCTACTCTCTATATTTCTTGGTTTAGATTCTCAAGAGAGAACTGGGTTTCCCCCAATGCAGTCCAGGGTCTCTCCGAAGCAGGCAGAGCAGAATAGCACCGTGGGAGCCACAATTCTTGTGGGTGAGGAAAGGTCAGGATTTATGGGAGATCAGAATGAAGTAGACCTTCTGCAGTGTCAATGACTGGTATCCACATGATGAGGGCAGCTGATGTAAAACCCCGTGCATGTTGATAGATATAAGAAATCTAAGGCTAGGGGCTAGGAGATGCCTCAGTAGATAAGAAATCTTGCTAGGCAACCGTGGGAACCTGAGTTCAGATCTGAACCACACACATAAAAGCAAGGAACGGGCTAGGCATGTCTTTAACTGGAACAGTGCAGCTGGGGGAAAAGGAAAATAGGAGGATTTGCTGAGGTTTGCTGGCTAGCCAGACAAACTGAAATCAATGGCAAGCTGTAGGTTCAGTGAAAGAGCTTGGTTAAAGATCTATGATGGAGCGCCTGCATGCGTACACATATGTCACTCAGGCATACAACACACATACACACACACACACATACACACAGAGCAGGCGAGGGGCTACACAGTTGTCACATTTAACATTGAAAAGAGCTAAACTTTTTAGTGAGATATTTTGTACATATGTGATGATTAGAACATACTTAGTACCAACGATTATTTATTATTTGTCTGGCATTCCTATTTAAGTAGGTATCTGTATTTCATCTGGTAACCCTACCCCAAGGTCATCCTAATTCATCAGAGCTGTTGTAGAAAAAGACTTGGGAAAATCTAATCCTGAGTCTAAACTGAAATCCTCCGTGTCCAACAGCCGCTTGTGCTTGAGTTCTGCTTGAACTCTGTGACCTGTGATTTCCTTAGAGGTGTCCTGGTGTGATGAGAGAGTGGAGCCCCTGCTCTGATTTTGGAGCTGCCACCTTTGGGGACTGGGAGCTAGACCGACCAACTGGCTCTGTGGTCCTCTGTTTCCTGTCTAGAGGTGAGGTACGGCCTGATCTACTCCAGGGTCTCCGTGCGAGGGTCCTTCTTGTTATCCCCGGTGGAAAGCTTCCTTCCTTTTAAAGTTGAAATGATATTCTATTGTGTGTACATCCCACGTTGCTTTAT
>JADRCD010226598.1:0-11498 GCA_019843815.1 Montemys delectorum
TGACAGAGCAGATTCTAAGAGAGTCAAACATTAACTGTGTATGTGGTTACCAGTGCTCACTTTTATGCAGGAGCAAGTAAAGCGAGGGTAAATACAAAATGTACATGTTAAGAAGAAAAAGAGCATCAAGAAAAGTAATGGAGTTAAGGCTAGTGCTCTAGGAGGTAAGAAGTTCATAGAAATGCCTGATCCTATTAAAATAAAGGGAATGGTAACCTCAGGACAAGATTTTACCTAGGTAAGTTTCAAACTTATGGAAAGGAAAACAAACAACAAACTAACAAACAACCCCCAAAGCAAAACAACAAAAAACAGAACAAACAAACAAACAAATAACCCCCCAAACTAAGGTTAAACAGTAAAGAAAACCACCACCAACAGAAATCTCTCTAATTCTTGGGATTTCCGACTATGATCAGAAATCCTCTTATGAAAAATTCTCAAACTGTTAATGAAATATTCTAAAAAAGGTGGACTTGCTTTCTATGGATTTTCTGACTAAAATCAGAAGTACTGTTAGAGAAATTATTGAAGTGTTGTGTTTGCTCTTCAGAGAACTCCAGACACCTCAACTCTTGCTAGAAAAAAATTCTAAAAAACAATTGCTATCACTTTTTCCTAGCTCTTCTCCTGCAGACCAAAAGCCCAGTTTTTTATTTACACATCAATTTAGTTATTTATTCCAGATTTCCTATTGATTATTCTATGAATCAGCATCCCATGACCCAAGCCCTTTGTTTCTTAGAAGACAGCAAAAGAATTCAGAGATCTTCCTGCCTTTGTTAAACACAGTAGATAAACTAGCTGGGTGGGACCTTGTCCTGAGTATCATTCAGACCACATCTGGACCTAAAATAGCTCTCTCTCATGTTGACCCAGAACTAGGGAATCTGCCTGCATTTGTAAGCATGGGCATACATACAAGCAAACAAAAACTTAGCTGGGTAGTTTCAAGCCTTTCAATCACAACTTCCTAAATCTTTTTATCTTCTTCCTTCGCATCTTTCTAACAAGCTGGCTCAGTGCAGCTGCCTCTGTTCCTCTGAATCTGTGGAGCCCCTTAATGAAATTCATATTGCATCCTTATATTTTTGCATAGTTGAGGAATTACATCTTTTCAAACTCATGTTTTTAGAGTTCTTTCCCACAGCCCTAAGAGCTATTCTGAAGGTCCCATTGTCTACCATTTTGCTGAGCTGTTAGCCATATCTTTGCCTCCTGGCCTCATGCTGTCTGACTAACATGGAGTCATTAATGTTAACAGGGAGAAGATTCCTCAGAGGAATATGAAAATATGTACATTATTGTAGAAACAAGCATTATGCCCACACCTGTTGGCCCTGTCCCAAGGGAAAGAACCGTGTCATCGTGTCCCTACCAGGGCCAAGCTAGACTTGGCACATTCCTGCTCTAGTTGTAGTTCAGGTGTTGGAGACTGCTTCAGCCCTTCCAGAGGATGGTAAGACTAAGATACATCAAGGCTTCCTTCATCCACACATATTTTTCAATGAGTTATCACTCAGGGTGTGAGAAAAAAATCTCTTTTAAAAAAACATTTGAAATATTAAACCTAACCAGAAATACATTTACAGTAAAATGCAATGTTCTGGTTTGAATAGTAAATTTTGTCTCTGGGCTCATGTCTTTGAATGCTTGATTCCCAGATTCTGGCAGTTTGGGGAGGTTGTACAGTGTTTAGGCTTCAGAATCTCCCCAGAGGCGATGAGTCTGGAAAGGATGAGCCTTACAGTCCATGGTCCAGACATACATGCTATATGAAGAAGGGAGAAGCTTCTGCAGCGTCGATGAGAACTGTCACCATGCTTTGCTTTTCCCACATGAGAAAAAGAAAAATTTCCTCTCCTTTCTTGCTTCTTGCCAGATATTAGGCAAAGATAACTAATACATACAAAATAATAAACAGTGAATCAAACACCTAGGCTGCACAGAGCCCTGTTATCTTGACACGAAATTGTAGTCACTTCTTCCTAACACAAATAAATATATTTATTTTTCCCAATCCTAAACAGAAAATATTATCAGAGAACATTTGCTATTTCCTGTATTACACTTCATTTTCATTTTCTTCCTGGGTTTCTAGTTAAGATTGCTTTTGAAAGTCTAGGATTTTATAATTCTTCTTTTAGTGTCTTCCTCTGAAAACATATGTATCAAGCTTGAAAATATTGAAATACTGAATATTGAAGTAGAAGTTGAATTATTTTCAAATTTGTTGCTTTATGTTGCTCATAATATATACTAGGCAGATTACCTACAAGTCTGGAAATGAAAAGGGAGTATTTATAGTATATATCATATGTTGCTAAAGGAATAAAGTTTAATGTATACAAAAACTTATAAAACTAGATTCCCTGTTTTAAATAGTTATTTAAATTTAGTGAATTTGATCTTCTTAGGTTGTGAAAAAATAAAACTGTTATGTATGCTAAATGTGTGACTTTAAATTTTTTTCTACTCTGTGAAAGTATTCATGTTGATAATTCCATAAAAATAAGTACGTAAAAGCAGTTCATTTTGTTTATAGGAAGAAATATATCCCCACTTTCATAGTTAACAGGGGACTAATAAAGGGGCAACTAGGGACATTTTTATTTTAGCAGGCCACTTCACCTATGCTCTACGAAATGTTGTCAATCTTGGATTCAATCATTGATGACCACCCTTGTTTTGTCTACTTTACATTATACACACACACACACACACACACACACACACACACACACACACACACAAACACACATGTATACATACATACACATGCCAATCATTTGAAAATTTTGCAAATATTTGGTTTTATTTCTAGTCTGGAAAGCTACTGTGCTTACAATTATTGCGAGGTTCATATTTTATGAGATATTTGTGAGTAATAAGAATTTCTCACTCAAAGTGGCCCAATGCTAGTCCTTAGAAGTATACATATCTCTATATAATTTCAAAAACTAATTATGGGTATAAATAGGATAATGACATGACAATTGATGATCAACTGGCTATAAAATTGAAAGGTTAGTATGGATTTTCCTAGCTGGCCTGGTTTACAGTAACAGAGCAGTATTCAATGAGGGTTGAAGAATAGTATCACAGAAAAATATCAAAAGAGGGAAAGGTAGTTTAGTTGAGAGAAATGAGAATAATCATTTATAAATGCTATGAACAAATGCTGTAGCCTACTGAAAACAACTTGAGTTATGGCTTAGATTAAATTAAGTATGAAGAAAGGATTAATTTGGGTGTCTAATGCCCCCAAATTTGTTAACCAGATACATGCTTTACTCAAATCTTTTATAAAATGTAAGCAAGGGAGTTAGCATAGAAGAGATAAAGATATAATAAGTAGAAGGTGAAAAAGGAAGCCACTGATGTTCTTGCCTATGGAAAATAAAACAGAAAATGTGAGGTAAGCAGGCTCTGAAAGAAAAAGACATTTAGGAAATAAAACCTCATCTAGACCATTAGACAAACAAGCTTTTCCAACATTGTAGTTTTAACCCAGTAATTCTGTTGTTCCATATTTCCTTAAAGAACAGCACTATTTTTTTTTTCTTGTACTTAAGTCTGTGATGTTTTTTTAAGACACTGTAAAACTAGGGTAGAATATTTTCTAAAATTTTCTTAAAACTAACTCCCATTTGGAGTGAAAAATATCACTTGACTTAAAGTATTTAAGTAATTAACTTTTTTATTGGATATTTTCTTATTTACATTTCAAATGTTATTCCCTTTCTCTGTTTCTCCTCCAGAACTCCCCTATCCTATCTCCCCTTCCCCAGCTTCTATGACAGTGCTCCCACACCAGCCCACCCACCCACTCCCAGCTCCCTGAACTGGCATTCCCCTGCACTGGGGTATTAAACCTTTACAGTACCAAGGACCTCTTCAATGGAGGAGTTTCAGGAAGGACTGAAGGGGCTGAGGGGTTTGCAATCCCATAGGAAGAACAATAATATCAACCAACCAGACACCCCAGAGCTCCCAGGGACTAAACCACCAACCAAAGAGTACACATGGCTCCAGCCTCACATGTAGCAGAGAATGGCCTTGTTGGGCATTGATATGAGGAGTAGTTAACTATTAAGTAAAGAGGGTCAAATTTTAGTGGTGCTGAAAGATATGAGACCTATTTTTGTTTTAATGTATGAGAAAATGCTTAATATGAAGTGTTGTGCAAGAATTGCTACTTAATAGACTCAAGTTGACCTGAGACAGTTCAAATCTGTTTCTGTTAAAATAAACATGCCTCTGATAGACTAGTGTCAACAATACAGATTATAGAATTAAGTATCACCAGGAATTAGTCTTAAAATATTACAAATGTGAAATCAGTACACACTTAACAACAATAGAGAACCAGAGTTTAATAAATATACTATTTGAGAAGATAATATAATCTATACCAACTATATACAAAAAAGTGAATACAATAATTAATCAACAATGTTTGCATTACATATGATTTGCAGATTTGGTTTAGGAGTACATTTATGTTTTACAAGCTGCCCATATAAACTAATATATTTTCAAACAATGAATAGAAATATAGCTTATTTTCTACATCATTCAACAAAATCAGCATCCAGATTGTCACAGATGGAGACCTAAAGCAGGACTAATCATAACACAGTGCTTGTGACTGGAAGAGTTTGGGACTCTCTTTTGATGCACCTTTGTTATTTATGTGGACCAGTGACTATTATTTATTCATTTATCATGTATGTAATTAATTGATTCTCTTATCCTGTTAGGGCCTAAATACTCAAGCTTCAATTATATGAAGTGTAATAAAGTAATTTAAAGCAGACATTTAAAATTGAATTATGATTAATAAATGCAAAATATTATGTATGTCATTTTCAAATAAAGAGTTTTGTATACAAATAATATTTTCATATTTAGATAGTACAAATATTTAAATAAGTAAATATAAAAGTAGTAAGGTTAATATTTTAGTAATCAGAATGTATAAAATCTTACACTGTACATATATTCATGCTTAACATTCATGTCAAGAATCTGTGAAGAGGGCTTCAGATAGAAATCCTATATTGTACAAAAGTGAGTCCCAGCATTTGGCACCTCAGCATTCATGTACAAGCCAGGGTATTGCAGTGGCTGCCTGTCATATCAACATTCAGGGAGCAAAGATGATCTCCCAAAGCAGTCTGGGAAACTATACTAGGTAGAGTTGATGGACTTCGGGTTTATGGAGAGACCCTTCCTCCCTAAACATAAGGATTGAGTGACTAAGCCAGGCAGCTGGTATCAACTCCAGGTGTGCTAGTGTTTCACATGTTTGAAAGCAGGCATACATGTGAAGACACAGGGTAGATACACATGTATGCACAGAAAATTAATAAACTTTCTGTCTATATTTCAAAAGAATAAGAATTATGACATAAATGTATTAAAATTAAACACACATTCATGATTTTACAAGATTAGACTTTTAGGTATAATTAACTCCTGGTCATATTAGGGAGTGGCTTATATTCACCTAAGTTATGACATTATATATTTACTTTGGGCCTCAACATATAGAAGTCCCACCACTGAACACTATTACTTCAGCATCTGATCATTTGCATCCCTCCCTTTGTTAATGTGCACCTTCATGTTCATATCATAAAGAATCTCTTGGAGTTTATTCCTCTAACTACCTTGGTGCTCACTCAGCAGTTCTTTTGTACTCAATTTTAACATAAATTCTATGTTAAACATGTTTTCTCTAGCAATTAAACTGGAATGAATTTTAGCTCTCTTAACGGATTAAAACTCCCTGAGGGCACAAACGTATTTGTTCTGCTTCCCCTTAGTTTGTAGACTTCATTGCACATACAGCCTGTTTAATATTCATTTCCTGATGGCTAGGAATTGGGATGGGCAATGGGATTTGCAAGATCTTAATAAGGGTTGACTTGTAATATTATTAATATATTTTTATGATTGCAGAAATGGAGCTGGTAATTTATTCCCAACTGGAATGAGTTGAAATGGGGGTTCTTTGTATTATCTTCACATTTCTTTCTTTTATCAAATTTTTCTTAGGACTCAGAAACATAGAAACCTCCAAGGGTTAGGAAGATGTTCTCATTTTGCAAGTAAATGAAAGGAAGTTTTTAACAATTTATGCAATATGCATCATAAATACCTGGTGAAAATTAATGTGAAGCTGCCTGCTTTGCTCTATATTGTTTTTTTTTGTTGTTGTTTTTTTTTTTTTTAAGTCAAGTTTGACGTGGCTTTCAAAACAGTCTCCATGTCACTGATGATGTAAGAACTCGGTGCTTCTGGTAGACCGGACCTCCTCTCCTTCTGTGTTAATCCAGTTATAAAGACGTAGTGGAGCATTAATGTAAAGTTAATATAAACTTCTCTATATTCAAGAAAAAGTAGATTGATTGCTGTCATGAAGGTCAAAGAGCTGTTGCTGAAGGTCTCATGATGTAGATGTAAGCTTTCCTACAAACAAGGACATGCAATCTTTCCCCCCTCTCAGTCTCATTTGGCCCTCTACCTCAGCGGACTGGCACTCCTGTGGTACCCAACACAGCACTTTGATCTCAAACAATCCCATGGACCAATCTATAAGAAACCTGAGCATCCTTGCTCACTGAGCTGAATCCCAGCCACTTTTCCTGCTCTCTCTCCATTCCTATTGTAAATGTGTTCAGTCTTCCTTGGCTGTCACAGGTAGCACACTGGAAAGGATTTACCTGTGTGTACTTGAAGTTATATAACAACAAATATATATCTTCAAGAATAAGAAAACAATAAGCGAGGTTGCTTTTCATTTGCACAGTTCAGTTGTTTTGTTGCTGTTCTTGTTTTGAGAGGAGGAATGATAAATGCTTCCTTGAGATCTCAAAACTCTGGTACCAAGACAGTAATGGATGTTCCTTAATAAAGTAATAGTAAATTTAATTTCATCATAAAATTTGATTCTTAGCATAAGAGTAGTTTTAGCCAGTTCCTCTTACATCATCTTGGTAAGACACTCTGAACTTTATACTTCAGATATATTAGTCTTTATTTTAATCATGTTCACTTTCTCATAAATTATCAACTGTCAAATCTAATAATCATTCTACTTATAGATTCCATATTTTCTTTTCTTGTGTTCTTATTATTTTTCTAGAACACTCGTAGTCCTTTAGTTCCACATAGTCATGAACTCTTACTTTTTTTTTCTGCCTTCTGGATTTTGATTCCCATAGAAGCTGGAACTTGGTTTATTTGCACATTCTGTCCACATTCTTAAACGTTCAAATTTTTGTTCATGTTTCTGTTTTTAACTGTGATTTTTACAATTGACTATCTCTGTGGTTCTCCTTTTCTTCATTTATTTACTTTTACCCCTTTTGCTGTTGATATCTTGAACACATTATTCAGATTCCTTTTCTGCTGGTTTCTCTGGTAAACATCTCAGTCTTCCTTGAGATATCAGCCTGATTGGTTGCAGTGGTATTATGGTGTATTACTGAAAAATAATGAATGGCTAAGGCTGCTTTGCTGTCACAGTTGTTAAAGATGGCTAGGGCCAGAAAAGTGCACCTTAGTTATCCAATATATCCTTAGAAAGGAAAAAAAAAAGATGAAACAGAAAGTAAAGCAAAACAAAGAAAACTGCCTACTTGCTTGTTGCCTTAAGTAGAAATGTTCTTTTTGTCTTAGACTCAATTTATATTCTTCATATTAGTCCTAAGAATGTATTCATGCTATTTAGGCATAATTTCCCTTTCGCTATTTCAAAGCATATGGGAAGCAGTTAGAACCTTTAAGGCATTAGAGAAGTACACATAATTTAGTTGCCCTTATGTAAAAATAGATAAGATAAACCTTCTAGTCACAGGGTATGGACACTCCTCAGACCTTGTGGTCTCTCCTCTATTTGTAAAAGTATACTACACTCAGTGTTAACACCTAGGATTTTTTGGCGGGGAGCAGGGTCCAATATCAAAGATAGATGGACAAAAAGTTTTGAATCTTTCTCTAGTAGTTACAAATGTGATTTTTCTATCTTCCAAATAGCTATAGTCTTTCTCTGTTACAAAGAACTCTCCCATAATATTTGTTGTCCTGGCAAATATATATCACTAATTATACATATGGCAGAAACAGATCTACAGATTTTCTAAGTCACATACCTGAACACTGGGTGAGGCTATAGTACCTATTATGGTAGTACACTCTACTGTGGTTCATCTACTTTTCTATTGTAAGCCAGCCCAGGGGAAGAAGGTGCGATCTTATATGGCTTGTCCTGGTACAGCAACAGCAAATGGAGGAAGTGGAAATTGTGAGTGTTTTGCTTAAAGATGAAAGAAAAGTGACTAAGGGTTCAGCGAGTTTCAACCCCCATGAAATCAGGCTATTTCATCTTTCTAATTAACTTGATTTGATCTTTTGGCAATGTAGGCTCAACATGCAGGACAATTTTACTGTGAGCAAACTAATGACTAAAGAACCAAATGTAAAACTCACATACTGCTTCAAAACCTGACTATCACTTATAGATTAGATATCTGCTGCAAGTATGTATGTGTCACTTTAGCGTTATTATTGTTGCTACAATTATAATTCAGTTGCTTATTCCGACTCGCTGGAATTCAATACAGTTTAGGAAATGTGAAAACAAATGCATATAGATAAAATTAGTCCTTTGAAGTGTCAAAAGCTGCAATGTCCGACAGTTTTCCACTTTCTAGCTGTTAATTGCTTACTTTCCCTTCTCCACGTGCAATGATATTTGATTATTAGTTTTGCAAAAGGCCTTTGTGAGAAATATTATCTGATAAAGGAAACTTTAAAAATTTGAAGGCAAATATTTCAACATTTTGTAGCACCTATAAATCGTTTACTTATAAAATAGTTCAAATTAGAGCTGAATTTGGTTTCTTTGAAAGAATACAAGAGCAACACCTGAAAACATTTGAGAAATGTTTGAAAATTATAGGTTGGATACATAGGACTGCCTTTGTCTTGGTGCCTCAAGAAATAGTGACTATTGGAGCATATTTCCTAATGCCATACATTGTGAAATAACATCTGCTTTTTCTCTCAACACATATTTTAACATGATTTCTGAATGAGAAAGTCCTAGATTTTGAAAAAGTCAGTATTGTTGAAAAAGATTATCAAACTTTTAGAAAGACTAAATGTAGGTAGAGCTGGTATTATGGGCCTGAAAGTCTAATTTCTTGAAGAGCAAAAGTTGAAGGACAGAATAGACTGCAGAGTAAGTTCAAGGCCAGCCTGAACACTGTCTCAAACAAAAATGTAAAATGATGGAGGAGAGAGATTAGTAAGAAGGCTGGCTTATTATGCATGTGGGTATCAATACATTTCTCAGAACTTTGTTGAAAATACGTTTGTACATGTGTGATAATTTCTCTGGCATTTTGTAATAATTATATACAATTATATATGTAATACTACATATTTTGTGTGTTTTTTTTCTTTTTAAAAGACTTCCTAGGTCAACTTTTCTCTTTTCTTTATTACATGTAAATATGTAAGCATTTATAAGTAATAAAGTAGAAATGGGATTTTATACACTGTCAGGAAAATAAACAGAATATTATTGGTAGTAGGCATATATAAAGAAAACATAAATTTATGGGAAATACTTTGAGTACCAAAAATAAACAAATATTTGTAATTTTTATCCATTAAAATGATCTGGAAGATAAGAGGATCCCGGCAGATTTTTGTCAAGATGAAGCCTAGGTGCTACTAACCCACAGGCCATGCGTGCCAGGTATAATCCCCAGTCTGTGCTCCTCCACCACTTTGATCTCACCTTCTGTGGATCTCACAGATCTTCCTTTTCTAACCTTCTATTGCCACAATTCCCAGAAAAGCAGGCTGCCTTTAGACCTTCTCTTGGGTGTTTTCCTAATCGCAATGCGGCAGTCTTATGCCCAGTTCTGCTGCAGAATTCCTTCAGCAGCCTTCCCTGCCTCCTTGCACCACATCCCTGTGGATCCCTCATGTGCACCCCCCACACACACACTTGTTACATTGTCTCAGACCCCAAACACAGCAGGTGTCCCCCTGCTTCCCCTATGGGTGCTATTTTCAGGCCAACAAATAGGCTGGAGCCAGACAAACTCACCAATCCTATTGCTCTGAAAGTCCAATGATGCCAATTTCATCCTGAGTTCTGCAACTAGAAAACTGCTGTGCTCTCCCTTTTATCCATAACCCCATCCACAACAGATCTCAAAGAGCTTCACCTTTAACTTTTCTTCCTCCAATTCGAGTATCCAGCCTCCAAAACCCAGCAGGCATCTTGAGCATACCAATTGAACAGGGCAGGTAAACAGGGAACTTTCATCCATCATATCTGCTGAAACTTCAGGTAAGAAACAAAAAGCAAGGAAAAAGAACACCTTCCCAACAAAGACAAATTTAGAAATCGGTAACTAGATGTATAATCATTCAAAACCCAGATGGCTGACTGGCACCTAAAAAGGCAGTCAATAACACCAGGGTAACATGTCCTCCCTAAAGCCCTCTATCTTGTGGCAACAAGCCATGAATATCCCAGTATAGCTGATGCACGAGACAAAGACTTTAAAAACAATTGTATGAAGATAACAGAGGTTATTCAAGAAAAAATACATTATTTAAAGAAAGCCAGAAAATACAAAAACTTGAAGAAAAGTTAAAAAAAAAACTGTTCAAAACCTGAAAATGGAACTAAAGTCAAAAAAGAAAACACAAAATGAGGAAATTAAGGAAATGAAATGCTTAGGTATTCAAACAGGAACTCTATAGGAAAACTTCACAGCAAATTATTTATTCTTGATATAAATATAAACAGTGAATTAAACCAGTAGCTGTATTTCTTTATCTTATGTTAGTCTCTGATAACCACACAGAGAAACAATGTTTATTTAAAACTATACCTCAATAGCTGAGTGTTGAAACTAGCTACCTTAGTAATATGGTAATATGGTTACCTGCATCCCCATCCCATGACACTGTTATTACTGATCTGGCTCTTTGGGCTTAAGATATGCTTCCATGATCTCTCTCCAGACCCCAAGGCTACAAATCCTTCATCCTCCCCTGTTATCTGAGTCTCCATTTCTCCCCCTTATTAGATTTTGTTATCAGCATTAAATGCTATGTCCAGATGGAAACAAAATATGGGCATAGAGAAATCTTCATTGGAATAACACAGGAGTAAGCTTTATACAGTATACAAAAACATTATTTCTGCATTTCACCAACAGAATATGAGAAATGGAAGACACAATATAAAAAATGGTTTCATGGGTCAGTGATAGTGTGACACCTAAAACATTTCTGACACAATACATCCAGAAAATCTGGGGAACTACAAAAAGAGCCAACAAAATTTAGAAAAAAAGAGGAATGAGAATATTTCCTGCCTAAAGGCAAAGAAAATATTTTCAGCAAAATCAAAAGAAAATTTTCCTAATCTAAATAAGGAAATACCTATAGAGGTACAA
>JADRCD010226600.1:0-21048 GCA_019843815.1 Montemys delectorum
TTTTTAAATAAAAGCATTTCATTTTGAAATAGTTAGATTCCTTATTTTCCTGAATATATTGTTATTCATCTACAGTAACAAGCATTCCTTTCCTCTTTAACTAAGTCCACTTTACATTATACAAAACTTTGTTTTATATATACTTTGTTTCTATGATTCATTTCCTAAAACCCTCCTACTTGTTTGAAAGTCATGGGATCATGTAGGTGTTTTTCTTCCTATAATCAGAAATGACATGGCTCTTCTTTCTCCTTCCACTATCACATGGTTTGTATGCCGAAGGGAAAAACAAAATGCTTGCAGGACTTTCAACTGAATCACGACTTAAAATAACAGCTCACATTTACTTCACACAGTTTCTTCTATGTTATCAAGGGGATTTGTTGTTTTCCTTTCTTCGCAAACTTTTCTACTATTGTCTACCATGCTGATGATTTGAGGTCTCATTTTTAAAACGTTGTCAGTAATAGCTCATTGGAATAATTCTCACACTCATCTGTGGATTCAACTATGTGGCAGTTGGCAACTTCAACCCACTTGAAATAGTTCCCATATCACAAAAATAGTTACCTTTAAATAACCCTCTTCCATCTGCCTTAGATAACAATGGTGAGAAGGCAGGGAGCAGAATGCAGAGTCTCCAGCTGGGAATGCTAACAGCCTTGTCTGTACTGTACCTGTCTCCACACCATGAATATAGAAATAGCATATAATTACTCCTTAGAATGTTCCTATCGCTATAAAAAACTAAAGCCTGTTATAGATCTGTCTTTAAAGTTATATGATCTGTGAGGAACATCTTGTAGCGTCTGCTACTGAGATCAGAAAGGCAAGGATACCAGCCCATGTAGTTGCTGTTCATCTACACATCACCCTTCTTTTCTTAGAAGTACAGCCTCAACAGGGATGTGTATTAAAAGTAGCATTTAGATATAGTTTCTTTAGATTTATATGGTAGTCATCTATTGGCTTTTCCTGTACTCTGAGGAATGTAGTAAGTATGGAGATTTTGAAGAGTATTATCTTCTGACCTCCAGGAGCTTATAGTCCATATGTTAAAACACTCATGTGTATAGTAGAGGATTGCAAATTCGATCATCAATAGGAGGAAAGGACCTTGGCCTTGTGAAGGTTCTGTGTCCCAGTGTAGGGGAATGCCAGGGCCAATAAGTGGGAGAGGGTGGAGTGGCAGGCATGGGGAGGGGGGAGGCAACAGGGGTTTGTTCTTGTTGTTTTTGTTTGTTTGTTTGTTTGTTTTTTGGAGGGGAACCTGGGAAAGGGAAAATTTACATGTAAATAAAGAAAATATCTAAAAAAAAAAAAAAAAAAAACACTCTACTACTACCCAGTGTTTGCGTCCCTTTGAGGATTAATGTTAAGCAAGATCTTGAGTGCGGAATGGGTGAAATTGGGATCAAGCCTATCTGTTGGCAGTCCAAGTGAACAGGAGAGAAGGAGGCAGAAAATAATAACATTCCAAAGAAGGAGTGGTGTCAGTGACACAAGTTGAGGGTGCTGGGGGGAATGAGCAAGAAAATGACTAACCCATGGGGGACGACCTGCTGTTTAATAAACAAGCTTATCAGAGCACGTTTAATAAGAAATATTCATGTAAAAAATTTTAAAATGAGTAATGAAATTATTTTTCAATGTGTATCAAAATAGCAGGTTTCAGTGTACTTGGTGCCGTATGCTAAATAGAAGCACATTTGCATAGCATCTGATCAGCAGTTTTTAAATTGCTTTTATTGGAAGCTAGCAGAAGGCTTCCAGGTGTCACTGTTTTCCCCAGAAAGATATTTTCCATTCCCACATCTCCACACTTAGTGAACATGGCATTATATGCTAAAAGGACATTTTCAAATTTTAGGGTGTTTTTTTAAAGTCCTTATAAATCTGCCAAGTGTTTTTTTTTTTTAACTCCAGATATAACTTCTGTCCAAGAATATAGTGTGAAAAATAAACAAGTAACTGGCTTTAAGGGTTCCATGTGCCAAACCTTTAAAACGTTGTAGAGGACGGATAAACCATGAGTATTCATTCCTCTATAGCTAAAACATGGGCCTTTACTCTAAAGTATCTATTGCAGTATGTTTCTAAATGATGGAATTTAATAATTAAATTACAGTGTGTAAACAAGGTGAAGGAGTTCTTGTTGCGTGATAAAATCAAATATGCTGCTGCCATCCAAGAGTCCTACCCTATGCTTTGTAGAAGTTTTTGTTTTAAATACTCCTCGGTGTAGCACACATACATGTGAATACACATTTTTTGCATGTAAAGGGTGTATGCATGCATGCAAGCACTTGGAAGCATGAGGTGAGTTGGGAGTCTTCTATTATTATCCACTTTATTTATTGAGACATGGTCTCTCAGCTGAACCCAATGCCCATCAGTAAAGTTGGTCTCCATAGTCAACTAGCTCTGGGGATGCCTATCGATGCCTTTGAATACTGAAATTAGAATACAGCCACCCTGCACTTACATAGGTGCTGGAAATCTGAGTGCCCCAGCTAGCAAGGCAAGTAAGTGCTTTACTCCCCTGCTATGTCCCCAGGCCTAGAATGCCTTTGATTTCTCTGACTGAACGTCTTCCCTACCCTTGTAACCTATTCAGTCTTCCTTGGCAATAAACAAAACTAACACTTAGGCCAGGCAGTGGTGGTACCTTTAATCCCAGCACTTGGGAGGCAGAGGCAGGTGGATTTCTGAGTTCAAGGCCAGCCTGGTCTACAGAGTGAGTTCCAGGACAGCCAGGGCTTTACAGAGAAACCCTGTCTCGAAAAACAAAAACAAAAACAAAAACAAAAAATGTAACACTTAGAACAATAGAGGAGCTGCTAACTATCCTCAAGACCCTGGTGGCCTGTCAAGAAGGAAGTTCAGAAGCTGGAGATGTAGGTATTCAGAGACATCAAGCAGAGTTCAAAGCTAGGTCAGCTCCACATGTTTGGCCAACACTTCCTCCTCAACTCAAATGGTGTCCTTTTGATCGTCCACAAATTTAGTCGTCACAGCCCCTTGGCATCACAAGGTGTCATTCAGTCTTGGCCACTGCCACATTTAAGGCCTTACTCAACACTTTGCAATGCTGACTGTTTACCTGAAGGTTCCTTGTGATTTACCCACTTTTCATACCATTTTCTGGTCTGTTTTATACAATTCACGTAATTATATGACCACATGGGATGACAGGTACACATGATGAATCCAGTTTGGGAAACCTGATGCAAGACTGGGCAGAAAATAAGTTTATGCACAAAAGTTGGTCAGGACCAGATTAAATGCAGGTGATCATAAGATGCATAGGTGTCATAAGACAAACCCTAGACAAATGAAGTAGTCTGTGTATGTAAATGTTTTGTCTGCATGTGTGTCTATGTACCATATGTGTACCTGGTGCTCACAGAGGCCAGAGAAGTTGTCAGATCACTGGGAATGGGAATTATCGGAATAATAATGAGCGTCTATGTGAGTGCGTGGTATAGAACCTCATCCTCTACAAGAGCATCCAGTGCTTTTAACCACGGAACCATCTCACTAGTCAGAAATACTGTTTTAATACCTATAACAAACACTCAGGTCAAAGAACCAGCATGGACCCAGATTAAGCTAATGGCAGAGACATTCAGAATACTAGGGCAACAACAGACCTTGGAATCCAGAGAGATTCCAAGCCGGCAATTTTCAGATTTTTTGTGAAGAATAAAGAACAGCTTCCTCAGCACGGTTTTCCCATTGTCTTCCCTCAGCAACCTCACTCTTTTCTAACTCTCCTAAGAATCTTGTCCATATAACCCATGGGAACATTTTCTGGTTGAGCCAGTTTGAAGGCAAGATGTATCTGATGAAAAGACATGGACATGTCCAGGGACTTGCCGTATAGCAATGGACAGCATCCATAGGCACGATTCAGGGATGAGAACTGTGTCTTCTCTCCTGATTCATAAATCTAAGATAAAAACAGTAATTGTGAAAAAAATAGAATTTTTGCTGTCTTAAACTCAGATGTGTTTTTATGTGCTATTAAGGTAGTACTTGTCGTATTGCTTATGAAAAGCAAACTGAATTAAATCCAGTTCCTTCAAATCAGGGTTCTTGATCTTCCAGAGCTTTCATTTCCCTCCTTACCTTTATTGTGCTTGCTAGAGGTTTGACTTCCACCACCACACCATAATCATCACTCACTATTTTTGAAGAATTAACTGAATTGTAGGAGTTTATCTTGCATATTCTGTTCTTTACTATAACCTGCAAGCACTAGCTGGCATATATTTCTGCTTTTAATGGCAGCCTCTGATTGACAGAGCCTTATCAGACTGAAAACACTTGCTTTGCTGGTTCACCTAGAGGTCTAGATTGGCATTGACTAGCCTAAAGTTGATGGTGCTCTCTGAAACTCACTAAAGTTATTAGCAATCCAATGCAACTAAATTGGCATTTAATTTTAATTTTTAATTATCTTTTAATAGGGCTTGGAGATATCTCAGTTGCAAAAGTGGTTGCCATGGGAGCATAAATGCCTGTGTTCAATCCCATCAGCCATGTAGATAGACAGCTGTTATCTGTAACAGGTTAAAGGCTTGTAATCCCAGTGTTTGGAGAGGCAGAAACAAGCAGATCCTTTAAGCTTTCTGCAAACCTAGTTTAGCTAAGTCAGTGAGCTCCATAATCCATGAAAGGCCATATCTCCAAAAATGTATGGAAAAATGGTTCAGGAAAACACACACACACACACACACACACACACACACACACACTTTTTTATGAATTAGAAATACAAAATGTGCCAAGCAATGGTGGCACACACCTTTAATTCCAGCACTTGAGAGGCAGAGGCAGGTGGATTTCTGAGTTTGAGGCCAGCCTGGTCTACAGAGTGAGTTTCAGGACAGCCAGGGCTACACAGAGAAATCCTGTCTTAAAAGAAACAAAAAAAAAAAAAACCAAAAAAACAAACAAACAAACAAAAAAAAAACAAAAAAAAAGAAAAAAGAAAAGAAATACAAAATGTTCAACTACAAAGACAAGAAATAACACATATAACAATGATGTAAATGGTACATTAATGCTAATTATTCTGAAACTAATGCTTCAGCTAAGCTCTTGTCCCTGCCAACTACAAAGTAAAAGCTCTCCTCTTTCTTTTAGTAATGGAATAGCAAAAGTTGCTGAGCTCTGTGTGCAGCCACACCACACTCACATTTTGGTTGACCTCTTGACCTCTTTACTCTGTTCTTATGTATTAAAACATGACAGTGACACTAGTGACTATGTAGATAAGGACTACAGAAGGCATAAAAGAGCTGAACTCACCTATTATGTCTGTCACAAAAGAGAAAAGAATATTAGGCCATTGTTCTTAAAGGAACCTATTGTTTCAGTGATTTGGACTTTACTCTAATTAATACATCTTACTAATCTATTAAAAAATGTCTGTTTTGCCTTATTTTATCTTCAGTCCAAGTTACTGGAAACTGGCCAAACTTTTTTCCAACTGTGTTATATAAGATGAGGGAATAGATACAGTTCTCACTGTGCCTGTAGTTCAATTTCCTAGGACAACAGGACACTAATAGCTTTTGACATATACAGCTTAATGTCCTAAACAAGATCCTTTCCACTTAAAAAGAAACAATAGGGATCTACTTGCAGATTATAAAATGAAGCCATAGCAAGTAACAATGCCATATGTCAACAGAACTACAGCAGAGTATCTAGACACTCATGAGAATGATTGATGTAAAGGAACAGAACGGTTTATTCTCTTAACTTCTACACAGGTTCTTGTTTCTAGTTTTCTTTGTACAGTTTCTCTATGTCCTTTCTTCTAGAATCAGCTTTCTGACAAGTGGGTGGTGATTTACTTGTTGCTACCTGCTCTTATTCACAAAAAATGAGGGTCTCATTGTAGGCAGATATGATTTAAATATGTTCTCAAAAGATGTTAAACTCTTAAGTTTCATCTTCTTGTTCTTATCAGGACTCTCCTTTGATAGAATTCCATTACCACTATGAAGATATCAGTCTATTTGGATGGATAGACATTCTTTCTGGGTCTTTTGGTTCATTGCTTCCCTTATTCTGGAAGAGTCCCAAATAGCCAAGCTCTCTACCCAGGCTCTGAGCTAATCTGAGTTGAGTACTCGTCCTCAAATGTTCTCCAGTCTTCTGCAAAGCTCTACCTCTGCATCTTCTCTTCCTCCTGTGACATCTCTCATGTTTATCCAGATAATGTTCTCACAACTCATTTTACCTACACAGGGTAGATCATACAGGCCAGAGAACCAATTACCCTCTAAATCACTTAAGAATACAGCTAACCACTGGACTGAGCACAGAGATCCCAATGGAGGAGTTAGAGAAAGGACTGAAGTTGAAGGTTTTTGCAGCCCCATAAGAAGAACAACAATATCAACCAACCAGACCCGTTCCCTCCCACCCCACAAAGACCCCACGGTCTAAATCACCACTGGAGGAACCATTGCTCCAGCCGCATATGTAGCAGAGGATGGCCTTGTCTGGCATCAATGGGAGGAGAGGTACTTGGTCCTGTGAAGGCTCAATGTCCCAGTGTAGGGGAATGTCAGGGCAGTGAGGTGGGAGTGGGTAAGTAGGTGGGTGGGTTGGGAAGCATCCTCATAGAAGCAGGGGGATGGGGTATGGGAAATGGGTTTTCTAATAGGGAAACTGGGAAAGGGTATGACATTTGAAATGTAAATAAATAAAATATCCAACTAAAAAAAAACCTCAGAATACACAGTCTGGTAATTTCTTTACACATATTAGTTCCTTTGTACAATCTTTGGTTTCACTTAAAATATCAATCATTAAAAATTAAGCCCACCATAGTATATTGCAAATTACTTTTAAAATAATATGCTATGTAAACTTATAAATAAGACAATTATATTTTATATTTCATTGTAATTTATGTATTAAAATGATTGTGTTCAAGTTTTATGCCTTCTTTGAATTGCCCTCTAGATGTATCTTAACTTATAAAGAGAAGAAGGAAAAAAAATAGTGGTGGAAGAAAGAACAGAGGAAAAGAAGGAAGGGGTGGACAGAAAGTATTCTTGATAAAGGATTCTGGGTAGAAGACTTGCCCAGTTTGTGGTACCTTTAGGATGTGACTAAATCATGTGCTCACTCAGCATATTAATGGATCAATCCATAAAGGAAGAAGAGGGAGTCACTTGGGAAGTAGAACTTCCTTAGAAGTCAGTCACTGGAAGCATGCCTTTGCAGGGATTATCTTGTGCTCTGGACCATCCCAACCCCACCCCAGGAAGTAACCAGGCCTGTTCTCTCATCCTCTCTTATACCCAAAGCAATAGCCAGGTGATGTGCTGACTTCTCTGAAACTGTGCATCAGAATAAATCTTCTTTTATCCCAACATTTTATCCAATACAGGAAGTCAGGAGTTAAGGAAAAGATGGAAGAGATAACACAAAAAGAATTCAGGTCTAAGCATTGAGAATCTCTGGCCTGGCCTCAGATCTTAGCTTCCTTGAGTTATCTCACTAATAGATATTCTAGTAAAGCTGTGAATCCAGAGAAATGAGAAGGAATTATTTGAAATAATTAGTAGAGATATTGTGCACAGAGTTACAGAGCAGGGCAAGTTCTCTCAATTTGCAACAGCAGGAGTAACTAGTGAAAGATATGGTTTATATGTTGGCACCATGATTACTATAACTTATGTGATATCAGTATACAAGCATGAGAAAGGAAGAAAGAAGAAAAATAATAATAAAAACAGAAAAGCACTAGCAGTTGAAGGAAGAGGATGCTACTTCAGTTTGTCAGCAGGTTCTCCATTGTCTACCTCTCTCAAACCTCCACTTGCCTAACATGATTGAGAAAGAAACGAGGAAGATTCAGAGTGAGCAGGTCAGTGTGACAAGGGAAGGAGAGAGACTTGCACAGAGAATCGATACTGTAGAAAATGAGCTTGGAAAACCATCTTTGGAGAAACAGATGAAGATTGATGTAGGCTATGAACCCTGGTTAAAATGTTCTCATTGGTTAAAACTACATTTAAAATATTACTGGCTTTCTTTGTGGCTATTTTACATGGACACATTCTAGAAAAAAATAAGAAAGGGAATTAAGGTCATAGATTCTTCCCCAAGTCCCCCATGCCTTCCTCCAGCCCATGAAGTCCTTTGTCTAATTTGCCCTTGCTTTATTCCAAAGCTTAGAACACCCTGGCAATAGGTTCAGTGTTAGGTATATGAGCAAATGCCTCTCTTGGGACAGGCCCTGTTCTCACTACTTTACCTATAGTAGCTCACTTAAGTCTCAGATAAACATGAGGAGGAAATGAAGGTACAGAGAGAGAACAAGAGTCTGGCCCTAGGCTCATCCAGCCTGTGAGTGGCAGTGCCAGAACTTAAATAGTAGACTAATTGACTAATGCTGGTGCTCTTAGTACCATGAAATAGTTCTTCACCAGACAGGAAGCCAGACTATGACTACAGCACACAGTAATCTCTATTTGGCACAACCGGATCCAATGATAGCATCATTTAGAGGCAAACTGGAGGAACCAGTTTAGAGAGAAGCAGCATGGCAAGAAAAGCTAAGCAGTCAGCCTGCCTCTATTTTATGGCCTCAGTTTTTGTTTACCTGAATTTTAATTACTTCAAAGCATAAAGACATTTCATCTCTGTTTCTTTCTTTGGTTGGTTACTCTATTGTAAAACAAGGAAATGGTCCCAAATTTAAAGAGTAGCATCAAAATCTGCCCCAGTACTGAGAAGTACCAGGTATTTTCTTAGATTCAGAAATCTCAGTTTGCCCCAATTATCACTCCAAGGAAGTGATAATAACCAATTACTCAGGAATGTTTGGGTGGTTGTTTGGCACAGTTAATCTAAATTATTTCTTTATCTAATTATTTCTAAAAACCACACAAACTCAAAGACATTATTTTAATATTTTATAAAATAGTAACTGATAAAGTGTTAGATAAGTAGGAGAAAGGAAATACATTACATAGTACCATTCATTGTGCATTCTTTTTTTTCTTTTTCTTTTTTTTAATTCTAAGACTTTGGCAGGTGATGTTGTTTATTCAGGCCGCTAAGTCTGTTTCTGAATGTTTCCACTGAGTTCCAGAGAAGAGACCAAGCTGGCTGCCAGACTTGAACTAGCTAGGACAGAACGGAAGTGAGTCATCGCCTCCTTCACCCACACTCTTGCAACTGAACCTGAAAGGAGAAAACCTTAATGCATAACAGCAGTCTGTCCTGTTTACTGTTGTGGCCACATGTGCTAAGACTAAGTGCTTATTGCAGCCACGGTCAATAAGTCCTTGCTGAGAGAACAGATAAGTGACTTTTCCTTCTGTTCCACCCTTAGCTGCATCTCTGCAGGGAACAAGAACCCACAGAGTTCTTGAGTTTCCTGAGCCTTCCGGTAGCCTTGGAGTCACATGGGCAGCTACAAATCACCACAAACTTCTTGTGATGAAAATAGAATTCCTAATTTTCTCCCCTGCAGTAAGAATCCTTCTGTCTGTCCAGCTGCTCAAGGTAAATCCTAAGGGAAATGCTTGATTCTTCTATTCCTCTCATTCACTGTTTCCACATCCTTAGCAAATAGACCTTGCCCCACAAATGCATCATGAAATTACCACTTGGTGCTATCTCTGTTCAGTCCCCATCTTTTTAAGCACCACAGCTGCCAAACGTCTGCTCTCCTGTAAAAATCATACTTGAATTCCTTGATTCCAAGTTCGTCCATCTGCAACTGAACTTCCATCTAATAGCAAATGTGGACACTTATATTCATGACTACTGTTTCATTCGTTGTCCTATAATGCTTCCTGTCTTCCTATTATGCTTATAGCAAAGTTCTAATCTGCTATGGCTTTAAAGTTAGAGATACTCTGATGCCCTGCTCATTACTGACCGGTCTTCAGTCATATTGTCCTTTGTACCCTCACCTGAGCATAATGTGGCCCCTCTCATTCTCAAAGACTGCATCTTTTTAATCTCTATATGGAAATCTCTTTCTCTAAATCTCCATGTGGTAAACTCCTCGTCATTCAGGTTTTAGTGAAAGTATCTCCTCGTTCAGGACCCTCCTTGCAACACCCCCACATTAGGCACATTCTACTATCAATTCAGTTTCTCCACAGAACTTACTATGGTCTGAGATAATGTTGAGAACATATATGCTTAATCAGCATCTCCATCCTGGAAGCAACTTTAGGTGAACATAATGATGATATTAGTCTTGTTTGTGGATTCCAGTAAATGTTTTTGAATCAATGAGCAGTGTTTTGTACAAGGTAAGCCTGGTTCTTCCTCCCAGCCCCATGCTCCCAGAAATAAGACTCAGACTCAAAAAATATTTACGAATACCTTGGCCATGTAGCTAAGGCTCTTCTCTGGATTGATTATAACTTAAAATGACCCATTTATTCTAATCTACATTCTGCCATGTGGTTTGTTATCTGTGCTCAGGTACCATGCATCTGTCTAATCACATATTCCTGGGCAAATCTCCTGGCTCACATTATCCCAGAATCCTTTCTACCTACAGGATGTCTCACCTCCTATTTCCTGCCTAAGCTATAGGCCATCAAATTTATTATTGACAGGTGACACATCTACGCAGACACAAGATATTTTCTCTACATTGTTTGTGATTGCTTTGGGTACTTTTGTTAAGTGTTATTTGATTATTATGCTGTCAGGTCTTTATAAGCAGGACAGAAGTTATAATTTAGACTAAGCCTTTTTTGTGTGTGGTTTTAGAGCAAAATCTGACAAGCTACTTTTTTAGAAATACTTTCAAAATGCAAGTGTAACAGCATGCCAGTTCTAACACATCTGCAAAAAGTATACTTTTTCAATCCTATTGATTCTGTGTGTATAGCATTCAAGAACATTCTAAATACATAGGCATAACCATCACAGTGAAATGATTCTTTCAACCACACCTTTCATTTTGATTCTCTGCCTCTCCCACTCATTTCTGTGTATATTGATCATTTTCTGAGTATACATGGTTCCGTTTAACATGTCAGAGAAAAGAAAACTGAAATCACTCTGCAAAGGCAGATAAATCTGTTGTTACTAAGCCAAGTCTTCAGTAGCTAACTTCTCATTAGGAAGTTAACTTTCCAGAATCGTTCAGAGATGTCATTCAGAATGATTTCACTTTACTAAGCCACTGTCAGCTCATGGCACCCTGAGGCTACTTGTTCAGGATTGTCACAAAATGACACGGTTTTCCCAGTCACCACTAAATGGTGTTAGCCTGTTTGCCTGACCTTCAAAGTCTAGGAATATGACTTGTATCTACATAAGAAGAGATCGGATCTTCCCTAAAATGTTTCTAAATGGTTTTCAGCTTATTGAAATATCCTAGGCTCTCTATTTAAAGTAGTTGTGTTCCAGAGGTATTTGTTTGTATAAGCAAAGTATGTTTAAGGCTTTAAGTTTGTTCTATAGTAATCCTCGTTTGTCTATCTGACTTCCTGATTGGTCCTACATTATAGCATAGCTCTTGCAGTTTTTGCTTTCTATTTTTAATCTCTATTCCAGAGAAGTTAACAAAGAATAACACAAACTGAAAAGACCAATGTGTAAGTCCTAGAGAAGAAACATTAACTTAAACATACAGATAACTAAAAAATAAATAAAATAAGGACATTCAAAGCTATTCTAAGAATAATCTTCAAAATAATTATTAAATAATAGCTTAAAATGATACACCACTGTAGGTATAAATTTTTTGCAACCTTCGTTTAATAAGAGTTTCTTATTAAACTCTCCTTTAGTCCACAACCCAGCAGAGGTAGTGGAAGAGAAAAGTTATTAGGATATGGAGAAAGTGAACCTGTTCAGCAATAGTTCTTTGGGAATGAGCGCAATCTTCTTTGGCAGCAGTTCAGTCCTATAGCAAACACCAAATAAGACTCAGCAGCTTCAGTCCAACCCTCTTGACTGGCAGACACCAGACACAAACCATCAGGTCTAGTTCAACACTGATAAAACTGCCAGACTTACCAACTAGCCTGAGCCAGGCTACCATAGTAAACTCAGGAGCAGTTCTTAGGCAAGTTTCTCTCAAGGGCAGCTTTTCTTCCAGTTGAGCTCAACAACACTATGTAAGGCAAACTAATACATGCATGTTGTTTTCAAAGAATAGCAAGGCAGAGCAAATCAAACCAACGCTTAGTGCTTGTCTCCCACTGTCTGAGGGGTCATATTTATACTCCTCCATTGTGGATCCTTTCAGGTGTTTGCTATATCAAAACACCTTTTCACCTGTGCCTCCTTCAGAAAAACATTCTTCTCCATTTCTGCTATAGTAAAACATCCTTTCACCAGTGTGCTCCAGCAAAAGATCATTTGACACAAATGACTTTCCAAAGAAACTAGAAGTTTCCACTTCACCCCATGAGGTATTATGCAAACCATTAGTATTTGAATTATTCACTGGTTTTCCAATTCTGTCTGAATGCCAGGTTTTATAATAAATTATTCCTACAGGGATGCAAAGTTCACAGAAGGAGCTCTGAGATTATCTGCACATACTTGATGAGGAAGTAGCAATAATTTGTTAATAATTTGGAAAGAGCCATACTCCTAGACATACCATATTCCTCAGTATAAGATGAAAAACAGTTCCTTTGGGACTTCTATTTGTAAACATAAACACAATACATATTAAGTTTCTTAATGTAAATGATAAGTGAAAACTATAACAAAATTTACTATCTCTTTCCAACTAGAAATATTTAATAGAACTATGTGAAGAGCAACTTGACCAAGTGTCTATCAATATTAACTAATATTTTGAAATTAAAAATAAAAACTAAACATTTAATAATTTATCCTAATATATAGATTATATTGCTATAAATATGTGTATAAATGTTGATTGCTAGAAATTTTTACTTTTGCAAATTACAAAAAGATCCCCAATACCTGACAATTACATACCAAGTATGCACATGTGCATGCTATATATCCATGTAGTATGCCACATTCTTATCACTTTTAACCTGTGTGTGTGTATATGAATGTGAAGGTAGATATGAGTGTCTCACAATATCCATGTGGTGTTCGGAGAACAACGAGAGATGTCAATGTTCACTGTCCCCCATTGTTTGAGATAACATCTCTTATTGTTCACTATTGTACATAGCAGGGTAGAGAGCTTTGAGTGAGCTTCTATCTCAAACCCCCATCTGATTGAAGAAATAGGGGGATGATAGAGACACCCACCTCAAGCTTTTATAGGGATTTAGGGCATCTAAACCAAGGCCTTTACATTTGTGTATAATTTTGTTTTGTTTTGTTTTAAATGTGGTATGGTTTGTGTGTATGTTTGTGTGTATGTGTATGTGTTTTGTTTGTATGTGTGTATGCATGTAAGTGCAGTTACACAGAAGAGGGTATGTGACTCCTTGGATCTGGAGTGTGAGACTCCAGTGTGGGTGAAGATAATCAAACTTGCATCCTCTGGAAGAGCAATATGTCATTTTAGTTCCTGATCTATTATCTCTCAAGTTCCATATTCTTATTTTTTAAAGAGACTTGGAATTATAATTTATCATTATCTAGTAATATCTAAGAAATAATAAGTGATAAAAGAACATTTTCAAAGTAAGTGAATATTGTATTCCAAGGATATAGAAAGATAAATTGTTGTTTACACATAATAAATCATGTAGTTTACTTATCTAAGAGAATACAATATTTCTGAAAGACATACTCAGTTTCACATTTCTTTCAGGATAAAGTAAAAGATAAGCTATCAGAGGAGTAAAAGTTTTACTCTTATGATATCACTTTTTTGAATAATTTAAATTTTTAACAGATGCATATCTGTTTATCAAAAATATTTATACAGAATATAATATACAGAATTTTTTTTACCTATTTATATTTTCCCAATTGAACTGAGTACAATTTCAAAATGAGCCAAACTATTGAATTTTAGGATAGAAAGGGTACTAATAAATTCTTAAAATCTACTGAGGTTTTTTAAAAAAGGAATTGCCATTAACAACATCTTTTTTTCCAACATAATATTTTTATTGATTATTTTGAAATTTCACAAGATGCATACTGAGCACAATCACAGCTCAGCCCTTCCAGGTTCATTTCCCAACCTTTGTGACCTCCTTCCAGAACAAATAAGAAAGAAAAAGTCCAAAGTCCATTTGGTTTGCCCATACTCTCACTGGACCATGGGCAAGGTCCCTGTGGCCTTCCCTTTAAAGAAAACCAAGGCCTTCTCCATCTCCACCCCCTAAAGAAGACGTTGACTATGAAGAGCTACACTTCAACAGCACTATCACAATTTTTTAAAGAGTTTTCTCAATGGCTTCCTATCAAAATTGTTTCCTTTTGAGGGGTGGGGTTTGAGATAGGGGGACGAATTGTCACACAAGTCTATGTTTCTCATTCTCAGCTGTGAGCCTACAGTCATCAATACTGCTGCAGAAGCTTCCTTGCCTTTACAGTCAGTGGTAACAAGGATCATGTACTTCCACATTTTCTAATGACAGCAGGGATCACCGACATCCTCATGGCCTCCAGTTTCAGCACAAACCAGGGACCTCAGCATGCTCTGCAGTGGCAGTACAGATCATGGACATCAACATGCCCTAGGCTACAGACACCATCATGACCCTCAATGTCAACACAGGCCATGGATACCAACATATCAACCAAGGGCATCCACTTGCCTATAATGGTAACACTGACCATAGACATCCATAGGGCTTCCAGTCGTAGCACAGAGTAGGGGTGTCCTCCTGGTCTCCTGTGGTAACAAGGGCAACAAACATTCACGTGGCTTCTAGAGGCAGTGCATACCATGGGCATCCGCAAGGACCTCAAGTATCAACACGACCCGGGACATGAACAACGCACAGACGCCAGCATGTCCCCCAGCTATAGCATAGACCACGAGAACCAAGATGGACTCTGAGGGCAGCACAGACTGTGGTAGTCTCTTGAGGAAGCCCAACACAGAAAACGAGCTGTTTTCCATCTCAGACATCTGGTCATGCCGCTGGGCAGCCTGTTTGGGGTAGAGCCTGGGAGAGTTCCAGGAAGCTGCATACCATCCTACTCAGCAATGGCAGGTCACCACTATTGCTTCTCTAGTTCTGCTTCTCTCCACCCCGCATGTGCCACTCAGGTGCTCCATCTTTCCAACCTAAACTGCTGTGTCACACTGATTTTGTTTTTGTTTTTGTCTTTTTTTTTTTTTTTGCACAAACAACAAACAACTTTACAAGCAAATACTCATTGCAGTGAATAGTCTGGCTCAGGATTTCTGGTTTCTGAAGCACCATAAACGCTGGGCCATCGCTGAGACTCCTCTCGTATATCCTGCTGTTTGTCCAGGGTCAGAGTAATCATGCAGCTAGGCAGGTTATTAGGGGAAGGAAGCATGCAAGCTCCAGTCCACCATACATCTCCCTGCTCTTGATTCAGGCCACCCTGAGGCTCACTGGACATGACCACTGTGCCTGCAGCCCTGTGTTTTCTTCTCTCAACATGAGCAGCAGGGGAGGTTCCAAACTATTAGACTGGGAGGTCCCAGTCTATTCCTTACTGCCATACTGCCATGTTCTGTGTTCCTACATGCCCATACCCCCTCTTTGCTGTGTCTGTAGTTTCTCCATCCTCCACATTCGCAGCTCTGCTTTGTCATCTTTCCTTCCAATTTAATGAGTTCACTTTTTTAAAAAAGTTTTTTTTTTTTAAATTTACATTCTAGTCGTTGCCCCACTCCCGGTTTCCTTTAGCACAGTTCCTCATCCCATTCGTCCTCCCCCTTGCCTCCGAGAGCGTCCCCCTGCCCACCTGCCCTGCCCCATCAGGCCTTCTCCCTTCCCTGGGGCCTCAAATTTAGCACATCTTCTCCCACTGAGGCCAGACTAGCCAGACCCTTGCTATTTATGTGCCAGAGGGCTCTGAGGGTCCCATGTATGCTCCTGGTTTGTGTCTCAGTGTCAGGAAGCTAGTTTCCTAGGGTCTAGGTTAGTTGAGTCTGCTGTTCTTCCTCTGCAGCCCCACTCCTCTTCAGCTTCTTCAATCCTTCCTCTAATTCAACCCGAAGGGTCCCCAACTTCAGTTTACTTTTTAAAAGCATTTTAAGGTAGTCATAGGACTACCTTTTTTACTTTTATTTTTTAATTGTTACAGGGATATAATAAGTTAGCTCTGCAGAATCCTTCACCACTACACCTACCCTTGGGGCCTCAATGGGTCTCTCTGGCTCCTCCACTGCTGCCATCTTCCATCGCAGCCACACTTCAGGCCACTAGGGCTCTGGGCATGCCTCAGGTCTGAGTGCACTGCCTAATAAAATATTCTTATACAATACCTCGTTATTATCATGTTCATTATTGCTTATTGAATTTTGCATATAAATATACTTATGGTGATATCAAGAGACCTATCTCACTAGTATTGAAACACATAAAATGAGACAATTGTTATAATCTCTTAGAATTTATTGATTTACTAAATTTTGCACATAAATATAGTTATGGTAAAATCAAAAATCTTATCTCACTGGTATTGAAACATATAAAATGAGGTAATTGTCATAATCTCTTAGAATTTATTGAATTTTTTTAATTTTCTAATCACATCCTCTAGCAAAGTATTTTCTCCAGTTTCTATATATTATAAATTTTATTTAAAATGATACTATGTATCTTTTAAGATGGGGTCTCAGTAAGTAGCCTTGCTTGGCCTGGAGTTTGTTTATAAGGAACTAGTCTAGGACTCATAGGACCTGTCTCTGCCTCCCACATTCTGTAATTAAAAGCATGTTCCAAAACACCCAGCTTTTTTGTTTTTTGTTTTTTGTGTTTTGTGTTTTGAGACAGGGTTTCTCTGTGTAGCCCTGGCTGTCCTACAACTTACTCTGTAGACCAGACTGGCCTTGAGCTCAGAGATCTGCCTGCCTCTGCCTCCCAAGTGCTGGGATTAAAGGCGTGCCCTACCCAGCTCTTTTTAAAATAGTTTTCTAACACTCAGGTCTTATTTATAGTTATCAAGCAATTACTTATTTGGAAAACATAAAATAAAACCTAGAAAAGTACTGGTAGTTGCTAATACACCAGACCGAGTTTTTTCATGTCGCTACAGTATAGTTCTCCGTTACAGAATGTTTGAACTTGTTTCTAGTTAGTATGTGGATCAGCCCTTAGCACACACCTTTAATCCCACGGGGTGGAATACAGACACACTCTTAGTACTCATCTTTAATCCAAAACAATGAAACTAAAGTTAGTTTGTAGAAGGAAGCACCCATGCTTGAAAGTGATATCTAATTGAATGGCAGACAAAGTTACAAAGCAGAGAACGATTTGACAGAGTAGGATATGCCCAACTATCCTGAGAAGAGAGAGGAAATGGGAAGCTACTTAAGGAAGAGATAGACAGTACAGGAGAAAGAGAGTACAGTATAGGAATACTTGTAGAGTTCATGGAGAGCAGTGCAGTAGAGTTGAGAGGGAGGGTAGAGCAGCACAGACAAAGAGAAGGAGGCCGTTTTACCAAGAGTTTTACAGAGATAGGTTGAACAGAGAACAAGCTAGATACAAGTAAAGACAGACAAGCAAGAGAAGGAGGAGCCAGAAGATTAGATAAGATTACTAGAGTTAATTTGAATCCAAGCAGACCAATTCAGAGGCCAAGAGAAAAGCCAAACTGATTGAGTCCGCTGGCAGAGGAGTTTCAGCCAGATAGCTGAGTTGACATTTTACTTCAACCTTACCAGCAGTTTCCAGACAGGGAACACAGTGTAGAGGGCTGGAGCAGATAGCAGACTGCATTCCATGCTTTCATAACAGGACAAGGAACAGGTTGTCTGCAGTGATATGTTCACTCCCAATTTTAACTCTTCAAAATAAATGGCAAATAACACAGACTAGCACTGCATTTGAGACAGTTACCTTTACAAAAACTTGCTCTTGTCAGGCCTTGCTTTTAATCTTATCACTCAGGAGGCAGAGGCAGGCAGATCTCTGTGAGTCTGAGGCCAGCCTGGTCTACAGAGTGAGACAGGATAGCCAAGGTTATGCAAATCAACCTTGTCTGAAAAACAGAACAAATAAAAGCAAAACAAATAATTGCTCTTGAGTGCTTATGGAAAACACTATGCAAGGACACTAAAGGTTCAAGTCCAATAAATGAAACATTCTCACTAAGCTATCCTGATATTGTGCTAGCTTTTTATACTTGCCCTAGACTCCTACTAAGGTCAGATTCTTAGGGATTGAGATTAAATGATCCAATCCTAAGAATTATAGTTAGAATAATTTTCTGTAAACCAGAACATTCCATTTTTGTACTCTTGTTACCTAAATCATCAGAATAGATTGTACAGGAAAACAAAGAGAAGAACTGAACAGAATTAATTTTTTTTTATTTTTTTATTTTTTTTTTTGAAGAAACTACAAAAAGGTGTAGAGAGCTTTTAGGGCAGCTTCTAGAAACTTGGCAGGAATTTGACATTGGGCCATGACAAGGAAGTAGGTTTCAGGCAGTAATTGGGCTAGAACAAAGAAGTAGACTTCAGGCAAGAGTTTAACTTTGAAATAGGACAGGGACATACACTCAGATATCTTGATCATCCTGATAAGCCCCTAGAAGCAGTGATCACAGGACTTCATTTACTGCCTTGCTTCTTCCTTGACTATTTGTGTTTCTTGTCTTGCTTGTTCCTTAACCTAGAACTGACCTTAATACTTGCATGTAATTAAAATGGTATAAAAGCAGATTGGGAAAAAGTAAACTTGCCTCAGCCTCAAAACTGATTGGGGTCATGCTACAGTGTTGTCTAGTTGTCTTTTTCTTTTTAATCCTCCCTCCCTCCCTGGAGAACCCATTGACTGACTGAGCTGGAAAAGGACAAGAGAAAGAACAAGTGAAAGAATGTGCTAGCTGGGTTCAGCTGTCAACATCACATTGTCTAGAATCACCTGTTCCGGGAGTTTCAGTGAGGGATTGTGATTAGGCCTGTGAAGTTGGCTTGTGAGCACTGATTCTGATAGTTGGGATGGGAAGACTCACCTATCTCATTGCTCCATTCTCTGGTTAGATGATCTGTATCATGTAAGAGTAGAGAAAACCAGCTAATCACTAGCATGTCTTCTTTCATCACTCGCCCTTTCTGATTGTGAAAATGTATGACCAACTCTAAGCTCTTGCTGCTGTGACATGCCAGCTATGATGGACTATAATATGGAACTGTGACCTGAAATAAACTCTAATATCCCCTAAGTTGCTTTTGTATAAGAGAAAAATCAAAAACGAGGAAGAAGTGAATGGGCAGGAAGAGAGGAAGGGAGGCAGGGAGGTAGGGAAGGATGGAGGGAAGAAAACAGAGGCAGAGGGCAGTTCAGGTGCTTTGCTGATTCTCTAGCATTCATGCACACTTATCCTACTATACAAGATAATTATTATTATATAGTAACAGTGGTGACTGAAACTGAAGAATTTACCTTTGAGAACTTTTTATTGCCCTTTCTGCCCAGATTTCTTCAGTGACTTTTTCCTGTCAATGTCTTTTTCTCTAAATTTTTCCTACTCATTATCAAGGGATGTGATGAACGGAGTGTTCATTAGTGTCGCTCCTGATTACTTCAGCATCCACATTTTATGGCAAGACATTAGAAGAGCAAATGATCTACCAGACCCAAAGGTACGAGAGTATGAAATGGTTATTCCTGACTGTTAACTTGATTGACTGAGAGAAGTCCAGTTGCATACCTCTGGTGTGTCTATGGGTTCTTGACTACAAGATCCAAAAGACTTGAACTTAATCTCATGGATGATTCAACTAATAGACTCGAAATATAAATATAAATATAAACATAAATGTAAATATAATGAGAGTTCCTAGAGAGCATCATGAGCCCAACGAATGAGCCCCAGCAATGGCAAACTCCTCAGTAACACACACTAATCTGGATCTCTCTCTTCCTCCCTCCCTCTCTCTCTCTCCCTAGCCTCTCTCTTTCTCTCTCTCCCTCCTTTCATCCCTCCCTCTCTCCACTTCTCCTGGAATTGATCTCTCAAAGTAAGTTGATCCTTATTTTCAGTCTATTTCTTAGGAATCAACTTAAGGCATCCATTCTTCATTCAATCTTTATTCAAGAACATTTATTTCTCTTACCAAAGTCAAAGCCAATGAGCACCAAATATGATTCTTGAGAGTTAGTGAATATTTTCAGGCACAGAGGTATACTTTGCATTCCTTTGAGTTTATCACACTAAAGACCACATCCTTCCTCTTCTCCTCCAAGTAGCTCTAGTCACAGTTGCTCATCCCTGGCTTCCAGATGAATCATATACTTATGGTTACTTAGTCTTGCACAACATTATCTTTTTTATTTTTATCAACTAAGGCTTGGCTTTCTCATCCTTTTGGCACCTTAACCTCAGTCTGAATTGGTCAACTTGAATATCCTAACTTTTCTTTTATTCTCCCATTTCTGTTATAAACTTTGACCTCTCCTTCATCACAAAGTCGTATTTCACATAATGATATCTTGCTACTTTTTCTGTTCTTGAAACTCTTTTATTCATCTGGATGCTTTTTCTAATAAAGCAAAAGGTGATTTCTCAATATTTGGCCAGTTTAAATTGTTTCCTTCTAGTTATAATATTAAAATATTAAATTTAATTCACAAATAGTCACATGATAAAGAATCTTATCTTTTTTCTAAATTAGAAATTTTGGTTTTTTTGTAAGTAAATGTATGATATTTTCTATTGGTTCGTTCCATTTATTCCATGGTCACACACAAAAGATTCAGAGGCATTTACTTCATGTCTTGACACTCATTTGTATGAACCTGTATAGTAGTAAAACTTCTAAGTAACTCCTCTCATATTTGAACAACCATAGGCTTATATTTCCTCTGACATTAATTATAATTAATTATAATGCATTATTTCAAGTAATACAATTTATTGGCCATATATACAGTGAGCCAGACTTAAAGAAAAAGTTTCTTATAAAACATTTTTTTCTTTGAG
>JADRCD010226601.1:0-13128 GCA_019843815.1 Montemys delectorum
ATGGTGAGCAAGAAAGGGTTAAGGCTGCTCCTTAACAACGTTGCATAAAGAAAATGGTATCGACTGTTGCTTAGCCTATGACAAGTCCCGGGTTTTTATCACAAGGGCAAGAAAATTGGGAAGAGGAGAAATAGAAGAGAAAGAAGAACTACAAAAGCAAAGGGAAGACTCATGCAAGTATTCCCATGAGGTAAATAAAATAAAATTAAAAATAAAAAGCTCCCATAGGCTTGCAGACTTGAACATTTGGTTACCAGGCAGTGGTACTATTTGAGAGGGTTAGGAGGTGTGGCCATGTTGGAGGAAGTGTGCCACTGGGGGTGGGCTTTGAGGTTTCAAAAAGTCCATTCCAAGCTGAGAGTCTCTCTTGGCCTGTTGCCTAAGAATCCAGATGTAGAACTCTCAGCTCCTTCTCGAGCACCGGGGCAGCCTTCAGGCCAGCAATGCTCCCCGCCATGATGATGACGTACTCAACATTTAAGACTGTGAGCCAGGAGAGATGGCTTAGCAGTTACGATCACTGACTGCTCTTCCAGAGGTCCTGAGTTCAAATCCCAGCAACCACATCTGTAATGGGATCCAATGCCCTCTTCTGGTGTGTCTGAAGACAATAACAGTGTACCCACATATATTAAATAAATAAATAAAACTGTGAGCCATTCCCAATTAAATGTTTTCCTTTATAAATGATGCTGTGGTCACAACGTCTCTTGGCAAAAATAGAACGCTGGCTAAGACACTAAAACCAAGGGAGACCCCACAGAACCCAGATAAGTTAGGAGCCAATGCCACGTGGTAGATGGTTTACCACTTGTTAAAACCGCTCTGAAGCAGACAGTAACAGTCACTAGCTGTAACACAGAGCTCACATAGAGCTGGATAAATGGGCAGTTAGCTCAGCAGCGAGGTAGAGTAAGCCACGCATTAAGCAGTTTCCTTCCGAGTGGACTTTCACGTATTTTTCTACGTGGAGTTCAGGAAACAGCATCAGAATGAAGCAGATGTGTATACAACATACAACGGTTACTGTCAAGGGCAGCCATAGGAAAATGGAAAAAGTGATTTCTGCTGAAGAAGCAATGGAGAACAGAGGAAAGCACAGAGGACAAGCAGTTAAGGGCATTAGAGCTGAGATCTGCCCTGTCTCTAAGCTGTCCCGTGTAAGGCCGCTCTGAACCTTGGTCTTTAGCATGCAGATGTTTGGAGCACAAGCCCCGGTGTTTTTCCTGACTACACTGTGCAGAACGTCACCACTGAGCCCTCCATCACCACGGAGCCTTTCCTTGTCCAAACAAAGATTCTCTCCCTCTGGATTTTTAGGTCCTTCTGACTTCTTACTCTGCACTCTGGCTGTTCCTAGTCCTCAAAAAATCAGCCTGAGCTTTCTAGAAATGTCCTTTTTCTCCAAAAGCTCATTCCTATAACACAGTTGGTCTCAGCAGAATATTATTTAAAAAAACAAGAGGTTATTTGGTTAACTTGAATGACTGTGTTCTCACCCGGTGAGCTGGGTTAGTATGACATATGCTACCACCGACATTTAGGGTATACTCTCTAGGACATCCTCCTATCCATGGGGACAGCATCAGCTGAGCTCCTGAGCACTAGGGCCAAAGGGAAGCTCTATCAGGAAATCAATGAAGACAAAGACAGAATGACAGCAGGCCTTGGATCTTGTGGCTGCTCTCCTGGGAGGTCTCCTCTGTGCCTTTATTGGAGGACACTGCTCCTCTCTTAGGGCCAAACCCCACAAAGCACTTTTTTTTTTTTTTACAGTCTTGGTAACAGAATGAAGCTTCTTGGACCCTGTGCTCTTTCAGCCCACTGGAGGCAATGACCCGAAGTTGCAAGTGCAAATTCCTGCGTCATGCCTCCTGCTTGTCCTTCATCCATATCTTTACACTCAGGCCTCCTGGGCCCCCCTTACGTTATCCCAATCTGAGTGGGTCATTTAGTTCTTGTGAAGATGCTGACAGACGTAGAGAAGCATCTGGGGTCTGGGAAGAGAAGACGTATTGGGGTTGATGCAACTATTTGCTCGAACATTTTCAATTCATGTTCGAAAACATGAATTTAACATGGGAAGAAAATAAAAGTAGCCTACCCCATCCTACCCCAACATCCGGGACAGAAATAGACTCATAAAGAATGAGTTCCAAAGACTTCCGTTTAAAACGATGAAACAGACAGGGGTTAAAACCAACCCTCATTACTCAGCCCAGGCAAGTTAGCCTAACAGGGTTCCATGCATGCTAAGCCAGCACTCTACCAATTGCACTGCATCCCCAGCTTGTTTTATTATTTTAAGGCCGAGGACCCTTCCTGGTCTTTAGACTGACTATGGACAAACCCAAACGTCCTTTACTCTCCTACAACTATGATCTTTGGCTAGACCAAATGTAGGTCAGAGTCTGATTTCTGGATTGACCACACATCCAAAGTTCAAGAGGAGTTCAGAACTAATTTACCCAAGCAAGGTGCTTCTCTCTCAAAGAACATGTCCTGCGCATTAGCTATTTTTGTATATTAAAGTGACTTGAATACAGGCCAGAAGCAACATAAGCAAAGAAAGTTTACTTGGATTCACAGCTTAGAGGGATTTCACTCGATCATGTGGGGAAGGTATATGGTAGAAGCCATCTGACCATGGCAGTGAGTGTGTGGGGCAGCATTTATTCACATGGTAGCAGAGAGAGCTAGACCAGAACCAAGAGTCACTGTAACTGTCAAAGGCTGGCCCCTGGTAACCTGCTCTCACTCACCTCCTGAGCCTCCAAACCCTCCAAATGGCATCAAAGCTGGGGAATGGACGCAGAAAAACATCAGCCCCTAGGGGACATTTCAGATTCAAACGCTGACATCCTAGTTCTATGGTTCTCCATCTTCCTAGCGCAGCAACCCTTTAATTCAGTTCCCCGTCTTGTGGTGACCGCCCGAACATAACACGATTTTTGTTGCTACTTTCATAAGTGTAATTTTGCTACTGTTATGAAACATAAAGTAAATATTTTGGGAGATAGAAGTTTGTCAAAGGGGTCGAGACCCACAGGTTGAGACACACATTGTTTGCTCTGTCTGGTTCAAAGGATCAATGCTGAGCAGACCTCAAAGGAAAGGACCAACTTTGTTCTCATGGGAAGCCTCTCTTATGAGGCAGGCGTCGACACACCATGTCACTTGGCCTCTGTGAACTCCCAAAGAAAGAACAGTCAGGCCGGTCAGGAAACGGGGCTCAGCCAGCTGATTTCAGCCATCATCCTAACACACCTCGATTCTCACAGGTGTGGTTTTCGAGGAAGGTAACACCAACTTCTTGACATGTCTTTTTATATTGTCTGCTACAGGATTTTTTTTTTCCCTTGACCTGATTTTGTAATCACTTTGCTTAGCAAGCACCATATTTGGAAGTCTTGGGCTCTCTGTTCCACAGAAGCTCCTGAAAATAGAGATATTCTTCTTGTTCACATATAGCAAATGTCTCATTCCTACCCCTAAATAGTCTAGGTTAATTGCCTCACTTAATAACCCACAGCAGCAAATCCTACAGCCTAATTTGATATCACTCTAGCAAAAAAAAAAAAAAAAAGAGTTTTACAGCTCTTTCTGTAAAACTGGGCTCCCAAGTTAGACTACAGGAGAAAGGTATCATGTGTCAGCATTTGCCTCTTTGCCAGACAACCGGCATCTTGGTTAATGGTCTCCAGGGTAAAAGGAGGGCACATCTCACTCTCCCCTTCACGGAGCCAACTCAACATGCGTGTGTCGCGAGGCAGAAGCCAGCTCTGTAAGGCGAAGCAAGAGAAGCCTGGATCTCTGTATATAAATCACGTCTCCTTGCAGTGGCAAGTCATGTCCAGGCAAAGCTTATTACAAATTCAGTTTGAAATCTCAAGAAGGGATAGGAGAAAAATAACAACAGCTTTATGGAGCTATCCTCAGGAAATGGCTTGAACTCATCCCAATTTTAAAGTTCCCTCTATACAGCAAGCAGCTAAAACCCCATTTTGTGGGGGAACTGCCCGTACAGGGAAGGTGTGGCGAAGCCATCTGCTGCTTTAAACTGATGGTTTCCAGCCTTGTTTTCCTGGTCCAGCTATGAAATTGCACTAACCACAGAGACAGACTGCTTGGCCAGGAAACAGTGTGTGCCAGATACAAGTGAATTTAAGCCCTCATGTATTGAAGCTGCAAGCTTACTTTGCAATTTATGTGCAAGTGGTTTTGGATTTATTGATCTGGACCGAGTGCAGGTCCTATAGGGGAAGTATGACAGATTTCATCTGTCTGACAGCCAAGTCTAATTGTGTTTTCAGTCTGAAATGACCAAAGACAAAAGTGCACATGTCTCAGGTCTTCGCTCCTGTGCCATATGGAGTATTTGATACAGGGCTGTGGTCACTGTAAGTGTTCGTTTTAATAACTAGACACACACACTGAATCCTGAGCAGAGCAAGCAGGAGAGGTGAGGTTTTAATGCAAATGTGAATTAATAGACCATCTGATCCTGTCTGAATGTGGGTGGGCCATTTTAAAGAGTGTCTTTTTATAGACATGATTGGGGGGGGATTTAAAAGATGTGTCATATATTACTGATTCATCTGCACCATGAAGCATCCAAGCCAAAAGTCAAATACTTCCCACAATGGCTGTCTCTCAAATTATATCCAATACTTCTGGGAAGGTTAGTGTGATTTAAAAAAAAAAAAAATCCAAGAGCATCATCTAGAATGTTACTATCTAGTTGCAAAGATTAACTGTGCCCAAGAGAGCAGTGAGCTATGTTTCTCTCTGCATCCATCTCTCTTTGTCTCTGTGTATGATTGTCTCCCTCTGTCTCACACATACACAGAGCATCATCCTCCTGCACATAGATACTCAGGTATGAACAATGAACATACATACACATGAGTCAGCTCACTAACCACAGAAAAGCATACACACTGGCACACACACA
This sequence comes from Montemys delectorum, assembly GCA_019843815.1. Classification (NCBI taxonomy): domain Eukaryota; kingdom Metazoa; phylum Chordata; class Mammalia; order Rodentia; family Muridae; genus Montemys; species Montemys delectorum. The sequence goes on from JADRCD010226601.1 coordinate 4,955, forward strand.
CACACACACACACACACACACACATACTCGCGCTTATGCGCACACCTCCACACACAGAAACCATTATCTGACTATAGACAGTGGACACTAGTGCATATGTTGGAAGAATGTCAACATGAGCCAGGCTCTTCAGACGGTCAGACAAGACTCTGACTTTGGATTTGCCTGTCTTGAACCAATGCCTTTAGACTCTATCTTTCCCTTCTGTTCCCTGGCTTTTGTGACAGCTGCCACACCCCACAACAAACCCTCCATCCTCTTTAACCACTCCTCTGGCCTCCTTCCTCTAAGTGTGCACGTGATGTAAAGGAGTATGAATATATTACATAACTTCTCTAATTCTCTATTTGTCTCCACTTAAAAACAGTGCTACCATAGGAAACAGAAAATATGAAAGTTTGTTAAAAAAAAATAAAAATTATTAATATTAAAAACCAAGCGCTGGTGCCTGTTAGATAGGCACTGGGTGAATTACCTTTGCCCTCCCTCCTCCACTGCCATTTTTAGACTGCCTCAAAAAAATCTTGCCTGTTCACTGTTACAGCAACTTCCATAGCACCTCTGCCACACTAGCTCTTCATGTGCTATTCAGTCTATTAACCCAATTATTGCCTGCCAATCCATTATCTTCCCATGTTCATCCAGGTCCCAGAACCTGGCTTTTCTAGTGATGCCCCAAGTTCAGTCTATTGGTTACTTTTCTACTGTAGTGATAAAATCGCTGCCCCCAAACACCACTGCCCAAAGCTACTTACAAAAGAAGTGTTTATTAGGGCTTACAGTTCCAGAAGATAAGAGTCCATAATGGGGGATGGGTGCGCTGGGGGCTGGTGAGATGGCTCAGCAGTTAAGAGCACTGGCTACTCTTCCAAAGGTCCTGAGTTCAATTCCCAATATGAACCACATGGTGGCTCATGACCATGTACAAAGGGATCTGATGCCCCTTTCTGGCATGCACATTTATATGCAGACGGAACTCTCAAGCATTAAAAATAAATAAATTAATTAATTAATTAATTAATTAAAAACTTTGAAAAAGGAGTCAGTTGTGGTGATGAGATGTGGCAGCAAATGGCAGACATGAGAGCAGGGCTGGGAGCCCCCACATCTCAACCACAAATTCTAACAGAGTGAACTGAAAGTAGGTCAAGCCGTTAAGCTCAAAGCCCCACAGTGATGCACTAGACCTCAATCTCCCCAAACATCGTTCTCAACTGTCGACCAAGTGCTCAAATGCTCAAGGCTGTGGGACAGCTCTTATTCAGATCATAGTATTCTTTACCAATTTACCCTTCATTGTATCGTCCAGACTGTTCCACCCTGCAGCCTATTACCCACCATCTTTCCATGTTTCTCTTTTACTGAACTGGGCCACCACTCTTGTTCTCTCTCTCTTGTAAACCCTCAGCTCACCAAGATGGGAGCTGCCTGGGAACAGGTTGGTTGGCATGGCCACAAGCTTTCGTAATTTTCCTTTACCTCTCAGCCCCAAAGACACTTTCAGTTGATCTTGTCCATTCTAGTTGCTAAAGAATAAATCACCACAAGTTTAGTATCTTCATATAATCTTAATTCCTTATCTTACTGTGTTACATGTCAGAAGGTAGAAATGAGTTTCAAAGAGCTCAAATCAAGCGGTTAGCAAGATTGTGCCTTCTAGAAGTATGTTTGTTTCCTGGATTTTCGGTTGCAGCTTCTAGGGTCCGCCTACATTCTCCATCTATGGCCTCCTTCCTATGGCCTCTTTCCTGTGACCTCCTTCCTGTGGCCTCCTTCCTATGGCCCCCTTTCTCTCTCCTCGGGGCCAGCAGAGTCCTTCAGCCACTTCTTGCTTCTCTCCCACTTACAAGCACTTACAAGCATCCCTGCAATCACTTGGGTACAGCAGATGGTTTAGGAAAATCTCCCTGCCCAAAGACTCTTAGCCTTAATCACTTCCGCAAAGTCCCAGTTCTCAAAGGACTTTGTGGAATAAGACGTTAAAGTTTGGGGAGAAGTAAAATGAAAAAATTATTTTACTTTCTAAATTTTCTTTGCCAGTCTTTTTTCATACAATTGTCCCTTGCTTGTCTATGGAAACTAGCCCTACTAATGCCTGTACAAATCCTCAAATAAACCATGGTTATCTCTGCCATTGGACCTGTGTGCGTCCTGTTCTCTCTTTCAGTTAATGTGCTCTTAGCTATAACCAAAGCAGGTCAAGCACTCTAGTAAAACATGGATACATGAAGCACTGTATCTTTTCTCTTAGTGCATGTCATGGCTTTCCATTATATTTGTATGATCAGTTGGTTAATGTCTGTCGATTCAGCCAGACCAAGAGAACAGAGAACATTCCTGATTTTTTTTCTCAATTTCATTCTAGGATATATAGCGCATAGTTAGGATTTACTGAATATTTGCTCAGTGCTGAAATGGTCCTGTTGGCCCTGAACTATAATGGGTAACCATGGTAACGTGCTCATTTACACACACACACACACACACACACACACACCTCTACATGTCTCAGAATTTACAATGAGTCATAAATTGTCTTACTTCATCTGATTCTCCCAATATATTCAATCCCTATTCTATAGAGTAGAAATTCAATCCTCCACTGATAATGGCAAGCACAACGCTATCCAGAACCTTCTTAGATGCACCAGGGTATAAACTAGGAAAGGCTAAAGGGAAAGCTCAGAAGATTAAACTTAATACAAAGTGGATATATCATTAAATTCCATCAACTTAATGAAAACACAGAACCTGAGGTTTATTTATTTACTCGCCAGCCCTGCAACCAAGGTACACGAAAGTTGTTAAGTCTTCTTGAAAGACTATGGTGATATCAAAACAAAACCAAGTAGCAACACCAGCAACTGGGCAGGTACCAGGCCCCCAAGAAGAGTCAAGAAACTTGGATGAGTTCAGCATATGCAGCGTCAGAGTCAAAGGCGAAGAGAACAAAGCCAAGAGGCTTCAGAAGTCCCAGGCCTCATCGGCAACGACCCAGCTTCATCTTCAAGATGAAGGATGAAGACACAGGATGAAATCAGAAGTTCTGTCAGTCTCAGGAGGGCTTGGGATGAGACTGTCTAAGCATGGCCACTCCCCAAACAAGCCTATTTACCATCTAGGAAAAAAAAATGAGCTCCACTTCATCCCCCAGTTACCCATACTGAGATTCCTGGGGGTTGTAGGTTTTATCCAAGAAAGAATTCAGTGATGGACACAGAGGAAATTTAGTGAGAACAAGTTTATTGGAACAACATTTTAAAAGCACACTCTGAAGACACAAAGAGAATGTGCTCTAGAAAATAAACTATCTTGAGGAGTCTTTGCAGCAGAGTGAGAGCTATCAAGGTTGGACCTTTGCATCATAACTCTTTCCCATACTAGGGGCAGGAGAGGCCTTTTGGACCCTAGATCATCAAACCAGTCCTGCCAAGGTGTGTAGGCAGTGGAGACTTTGCTCAGTCTTGGTGCTAACTGCCTAGTAATTAGCTCAGAGGTATCTAGATGTCAACATGAGAACAGTCATACTGCTGAGACTTTCCATTCCGAGAGGGCTGTCTGCCAACAGGATGCAGCCCGTAAGCCGCAGGTGTCTCTGTGGGCACGCACAGGGATTGGACCAGGATGTGGTTGGAAAACAGAACCCAGGCTATTGTTCTCAGTCAGATATGTCCCCCCCCCCCCGCCCCACAACACCCACCTTAACATAAGAGCTACCACCATCCAGGTCAACTCAACTACTCTATCCAAAGTCTTACTTAACAAGGAGAGAGACTGCAGCAAGCACTAGCATATTTGTTTAGCATGTAAATTCCCAGGATGTATCCTCTGCATGGGATAAATCTCTGTAGAGTGAAGTGTGCCACTTTTGATTTTAAAGTGATGTAAACATTTACTATAGGAATTAAATTTTGGGAGAGACAACAACAGAAGAGATCAAAGACTGAAATTTAAAGGATGGGTATAATGTGGGTTTGGTCTTTCCTCTTAGTTCTTAACACAGAGCCCTTAAAGATCTTGGAATTCCCTGAATTCTGGGAGTGCCTTAAGGTCATGACTCTGTTTATGCTAAAGGGTAGACAAGGTCGGGAAGGAACCTGGAATCAGGGTGAGGCATTGAACACCAGACGCACCTAATATTCCTTTCCCAATTACTTCCACCCCAGACCTCCAGAAGGGAGTGAGACATTGGATATTTAATTATGAAAACTCTTCAACAATGCAGGTGAAAGATGTTCCAGGCTTGGGGACCACACCGAGGTCTTAAGTTGTATCAATGATAATAGGTCATTAATAGTAAGCAATGTAGTCTCTTTAGTTCTATGTCTCATTCTCTCAAACTCTGAAACCTGAGGAAGGTGTTCGACTACATGGATTCATAGCTAGCTTCCCAGTCAGAAGTACAAATGCCCTTGCGCTTTCCTCTAGCCCCTGAAATGGAGGCAATTTGGAGGACTCAACCCTAATCCTGGGGGTGGGAGTCAACTTCAAGGTTCAAATGAATTCAATTATTTGATGCCCACTGGAGATGTGGAGAATTGCTTAGTATCAGAAAAAACACAGTGTATTTGGTATCAGAGAAAATCAGACGAATGAGTATAAATCAGAGATGGAAAGCAGTTGTCTTTTAGATGGGCAAACTAGAATTCATACAAGAACCAGGAAATGCTGCCTTGGCTGAAAGGAGCCTGTACATGGGGCTTGGCCAGCCAGGTCTTGATTGTCAGACTAGGATTTGGTACATCCTAACAGTTGATGGAAAGATGCTGCCAGCTTTTTTATTTTTTATTTTTTTGACTTTTGAGCTTCTCTTATCACAGAGGAAACGTCTAGCAGCAGCAGCAATAGCAAATTTATAAAATATATGCACATATCTCCAATAAGAAAGCATTTGATTTTTGTTTGTTTGCTTTGGGTTTTGTTTCGTTTTGTTTTGTGGAGTTATTTTAGTCTTGAGACAGTGGCTCTCCATGTAGTCCAGAACGTTTTATCCTCCTGCCTCAGCCTCTCAAGTGCTAGAATCAGCATACTACCACATCCAACAACTGTTGTGTTGTTGTTGTTGTTGTTGTTGTTGTTGTTGTTGTTTGGGGGGGGGTGATATTGTTTATAACCACACATGTCAATACTGGTAATTAGCATGGATATATAAAATATCTCATTGAATTTAACTTCATTGAATTTTCATCACATAGCCAAAGTTAGTCTTCAACAATTTCATGGTAAAGATCTTAATCGTGACTTCAACAATTTTAAAGTAGCATTAACTCCTAGACATTTCGTGAGCTTATCATGTTAGCCTTTCTTAGCAAAGCAATTGGCTTCATTAAGCCATGACATCATCAACTTGTCTCTTTCTTCTTTTTTGTCTCTTTTGAGACAGGGTCTTGGCTGGCCTGGAGTTTGCTAGGAACTTGCAGCAATCCTTCTGTCTCTGCCTCCCAACCACAACATCATCAATTTTTAAAGAAATGAATAGGGCCTAGGGTCCTTCTTATGTAAAGAATTATTGTGAACTCAACTGAAACAAATTCCAAGCTCAACCCCTAATGCTTCTTTTCATGGGCTTAAAAGATTGTTTTTTTGTTTGTTTGTTTGTTTGTTTGTTTTTTGCACAGTAGGGCATCCAATTATTGTGGCTGTGAGCAGAGGATAAGCATTTTATCTTCTACAGCTTTTAATGATCAGGACTGAATTCCACTGAAACTGTGCCCTGTACCCATTGTGCTGCCAAGCCAAGGCTGACTTGAGAGAAACTGTTCAAATTATTTACAGCCTTATCAAACAGGGCTGTATACAAACAACCACACTTTATAAACCGAGTCAGGTTTGGGGGGAGGGGAGTCCACAAAGGGATGGATGACAAGACACAAGATCTGAAGCTACCCTGCACAATCCAAAAGGGTCAGCATTCTATCACGGACAAGAAAGTCCTCGCCTCAAACAGACTTGTGGGTCTAAGCCATGTAGAAGGAGTTCTTGGCACTGTGTAAATTCAAAGCTAGCTTGTTTTATCATTTCCTCTTGCTACCGTGCCACAAAGAGCTGGTTTTTCTTTTGCAGTTTCTAAACGAAGCTGGAGAGGCAGTGGTTGTCTCCATGAACATCCAATGAGTGATCCATCCTCGCCCAAGTGTAGCTCCTGGGAGGCGTTGCCAATACCATGCTTCACTTCTTATCTTCAGCTCTCGGCAGACAACATCTTTGTCTATATTTTTTACAGAGTCATAAATTTTTCAGTTAGTGTACAAATAATAACACTATGTAATTTCCATTTGGTCTTTGTCCTTGGGGTTTTGGGAGAGGAGAAGGGAAATGGGGTCGCCTTGATTGACATCGGCAGTGGCTGGCAGTGGGGGGTGTCATTCCTGCAGCCACTGGGAAATGCAGGAAGGGAGGATGGAGGAAGGACTGTGGGCAGTAGTTGTAAATCCTCAGATGCACTGTCAAAGCAGCGAGCATCATGTAGTCAGAGAGCTCCAGCCCCTGTGACAAGGCCAGAGCAGAGGACTAAGATGGTCAGCCTCCTGCATCCATTAGCAGCGTTCTGGTGGCCAATGTGGAGGATGCCTAGAAACTGGAGTCCCTCCCTCCTCTTCTGCTCCACCTTCTGCCAAATTATTTCACCACTGTATAAAAATCAGGAAAAAAAACATTAGGATTACATCATAGTTTAATTAATACTTCAGGGAAAATTGCCTAATATGTCATCTCTGACACAAAATGCTACCTCTCAACATCCTAGTAACTGTCCTGGGCTATCAGGCTGACTGTTCATACCAAGCCCTCCAGGTACAGGAGTGACAGTCATAGGCCTCTGCCCAAACCTGATTAAATATAAACTTAATTCCAAGTATGGCCATCCCGAGTCCATAAAAAGATGTGTTTGAGCTATAACTGGTATTCTAGGGGCCTCGTTTAAATCTCTCCATGCATCCATCCAGAATGAAATTGGACGCCATTATTTGTAGGGCCACCCATTGTGAATTAGTGAGACTCTAACCAGAGCCTTGTATGCTCCTTCTTTGATTGGGAGAAAGCAGTTAGAAAATGCAAACAAACATTTATTCTTCAGCCCCACCATCCCCTGCTATAGGAACTCAAGTTCCCAGCAAGGGCCCCTTTCTGGCCCTCAGCCTGCCCCCATGGTACCCTTTTACCTAAAAGAGCAGCACTCAGCCTGCCACATGAGGACAACATTGCCTGTATTCCTCACCATTCCAAGGCTCGGAGTAGCATCATTTTTTTTTTTGCTGTGCTCACCTCCCTACCCACCAGTCAACAACCCTTTCCCGGCATTTCATCTATTTCAGTATTCTCCGATGAAGAAAAGCATTCACTCTGAGGCATGCTTTGAAGCAATAAACAGCTCACTTCTTTGTGGAAAAATAGGCAATTTTCAAGTAACCTTTGGAAGCATCTAAATAACCCACACATATTTATGGCTGAGTGACTTTTGGATTGAAGAAACTTTCAGCCTGCGTTTGCAAAGATTTCCATTAGCGTCTTTGAGCAGCCTCTCATCTCATTTTAAAACAAATGGCTAGCTTGAAGAAAAGAATTTGGTTTGTTTGTTTGTTTCAGGTTTTTTTTCTCTCTCCTCCTTCAGCTTGCCAGAGATTTGATGCATGCATGAATCAGAAGAAGAAGTTCAATCGGTGACTCTTCACCCAAAGATCTTGAGGTCCTGGGAGGCAGAGGCTCCGTGGAGTCATAGGTCAGACTTATTCTCTCATTTTGAAAGAAGCTCCATTTTGTTTTGCCCACTTCTTCTTCCTTGCAGGAATAATTCCTCAAGGGACAGAGGAGGCTCCCGGCTTCCTCTCACCCAACAAAGCCTCCAAAACGCACTGTTTTTAAAAGGTTTGTTCTCCGGGGCTTGGGGGGGGGGATGCTGGAAGCTATATTTATGTCCAGCTAATCCATTTCTCCCTCTACTTCTAGATTAAGGAATTAATGGATGTTACAGCTGCTGTCCTTAGCAATTACTGTAAATTGGTTATAGCCTTTAAAAAAAAAAATCCATTCACCATCAAGAGTGAGAGTCCCAGGTCCTATGCCAAGCATCAGGCACATAGCCTAAGTAATAAATCAGTGTGCCATGGGACCCAAGATCTACACAGTCTGGGCACTGGGGTTTCAACCGTGGAGACAGGAGGGAGTAGATGGGGGGG
>JADRCD010226602.1:0-26699 GCA_019843815.1 Montemys delectorum
GTGAGCTCTGAAGAGGCAGGGTACCTCACCCTTGTCGGGTACATCTTCTCATGACCGTTCTCCGCTGGTCCAGCCTCTCTCCTGGAAAAATTTGTGTGGACGGTACAGTCCCAGGACAGCTCCACTTTCAAAGCCTCCACAATCCAAATGTCAACACCAATCGAAACAATATGTTTATTTCAGACCTCCTGACAGACACGATTAATTTGCACAGGCTCAAGGCCCATTCTGGAGCTGTAATGTCTCAATTTTACAGATGAGAGGACGGAGGGAGGGAGGGAGGAAAGCCAGAGCCTCCTGTGCTTCCTTGACTTGGGAAGTGCTAGAGAGAGACTTCTAGGTAGATGTGAGGACAGGCCTGCCTGTGCACAGTTAGGTCTAACTGCTGGGAACAGCACCCGGGGTCCTCTCTTCCCTGGATCTCTATACTTCACAGCTGTCTTCTCTCTCTATCTCTCTGCTTTTGGGGGCGGGGGTGTCACACATTTCCCTGCCTGGTGGGGTTAGCAGATCCAGCAGGCAGGTGCAGGGGTAAGCATCAGCCAGGCAGACAAAAACCAAACAGATGAAATCTCTCTGGAGCTGTTGGGTTCATGTGGGCTCCAGATGAGCTGAGACCTGGCTGTGTGGCTGGGAAGAGAGACAGACAGACAAACAGACAGACAGTGGTGTCTGTAGTCCATGCACAGGGCCCAGCTGGCTGGTGGAGAACCCAGCCCAGCCTCAGACGTCCTGGCATGTGCGAGGCATTAGGTGGGCACTCTGGGCCATCTGGAGTCTTCTGTCTCAGCAAGGTAGGCATGGCCATGACATTGTCATGGTTCTTGTGCCGCTAATGAGGAAACTGAGGTCTGCCTGAGGTCAACACGCGTGTGCAGGTTCACATTTGGAGGCCCTGGGTCTATACGCCTCAAGCTTGCTTGGCTCTCAGACTCAAACTTCAACATAAAAGTTCAGCTCCCTATTTAAGCAGAAGGGGCAGCCGGTCCCCCTTGGTGGCAGCAGAGGGGATGTAGCAACCGAGATTCATTCTTGCGTTGTGCTATCCAACCTGACCTAGCTGGAAAATTTCCCTGCCACTTCACTAAAGCAACATTCTATGACCATCGTGAGATCCATCAAACACACGCCCAAGCCACACAGCCATCTAAGCCTCTCTTCCTAACTGCAAGCCCCACCAAACCCATTCTACACATCCTCTGTGGTATAATTCTTCTCTTGGTGCCCCCTAGAAACGTGTGACTTCCCTGTGCCTTCTCCCTGCTAAGTCCTTCTCTATCCAGTGTCCTGCCCTATAAGGGAATAGAATTTTCTGAAAATACACTTGAGAGTTTGAATTGTCAGAGGCCCTTGGGAAAATCTGTATGGAAGTAATCGACTGAGGATAAAGATTTGTTATCACCTTGTGGCCCCATTTTCGAGATAAATAAACTGAGTCACAAAAACATGTCCCACTCTGGTCTAGGTTCTACAGCTGGCTCACAGACCAGGTCTGTTTGACTCCTAAGGGACATTGAGAGTCAGGAATGATCAGCTGGCCTCTTTAGCTACCTTGGGAAGACTAGAGGGGCAGAAAGCCAGAGCTAGCTGACCTGTCATACGTTCAAGGCACCCAAAAGAGAAGGCAGAAGCACTGTGAAAGTTGTATCCTGAGTGGACCAGCAGTTCAGGGGGGGCCCATGGGGTCCTGAAGTCACTGGATGGGGTTAGATGCAGATCTGTCCACGGAGGCAACAGTGGTGTGCGGTCACTGTGAAAACACCTCCATCCACGATACTTCTGTCATTAAACATGAGTTTAGGGACAGGAAATTAGTTCAGAAGACAACACTGTGCTTAGCATGTGTTCGATCTGTATCACCCATCACCCACAAAAGAAGAACAACAAATATGTAACAATACTATCGTTAAACCCACACATACAGCAAGAAAACAGCTCGTGTTCAATAATATCTCTTTCCGAATGCCTGGAGTTCTCTTTTGTGCAGGCTCCTGGACCACACTTTAAGGGCTGGCTCCCAGCTAGATACCATTGGCTTCTCTGCTCCTTTGGAAAGGTGCATAAGAGATACAACTGTGTCATATGGGTGGCTGCGGCTGCAGGAGCTTCAGAAACAGAGACTCCTCTCTGTCCTTGAGCCAAACCAGGTAGCAGGCAGGAGGCCGCATGAGCCATGTGGGCCATGTGGACTTGTGCATCTGCAAACTAAAGTGAGTCAAAGCCTATAACAGAAAATAAAATTTGCCAGGAAACCAGGGCTCTGTCTCTGGTGGGCCCACCTCAAGCAAAATGAGGTGACCTTTCTTATCACCTGAGTGGGTCCTTGCATCTCGGCCAGGAAAGACTGGGTTCCTCATCTTAAATTCCCTGGTGATGTCATCAGCTTCGTTCTTGTGGGTGAAGCTCAAAGCTCAGAATCAGTGATGCCCGTGCAGAATGGGTCTCTTGGGGACTTTAAATTCATTATACATGCTCTGACTCCCAGGATCCCCCTTCCTGGGGCTGTTCTAGTGTCGATAACCCTAAAAGCAGGATCTTTGGGAAGCTGTGGCCATGGTGTAGAGAGTAACTAAGGCCTCAAAGGATATACCCTGTCCTTCCAGAATCCCTCTAGAATCCTGGGATCAGAGTCTATATATCACTGGCTTGTCCTGGGCCCCAAAAACTGAGGGACAGGGAGAAAATGCAACTGCCACCTGTCCATCCTGTCCACTTAGGACGCGCCTGCCTCGAGCATTCCATCCCCAACACCAAGCTGGGCCAACAGACTCTAAGCCATGTCCCCCTAGGAAAGAGGGCCTAGCACAGGAGACATGAAGCCTAAGGTTTGACTGGGTGGGGGATGGGCAGCTTCCCATTCAAGTATACTGTCACAGGAGCAGAGGGTCCTGGACTGTTGGCAGCTGCTGTCAGCTTATCTCATTAATGTGCTCTTTGTATCGCACTAACTTCATCCCACCAGGAGAAGGTTCAGCAGAACACTGGGGAAAACATGGGCTGGATGTCCCACTGCCCGTGAGACCTACCAAGGGGAGAGAAGTTCCTAAAGGCAGAGAATTGCCAGATCTACCCACCCCCCACAGGAAGACCCCAAACCCAGTTCTAAACCACGGGACAGTCTCTCCTGCTCAGTCTCTTTGGGAGTCCCCACTCGGAGGCAAAGGCAGAGAGTTGGAAGGTGACTTCTTTAAAGGTAGGGCTCTCTCTCTCTCTCTCTCTCTCTCTCTCTCTCTCTCTCTCTCTCTCTCTCTCTCTCATGCTTCCCTGACACCTAAACCAAGCTCAGCTATCTGCTGGGCAACATAAGCCAGCAGAACAGCCTTTGTCATTCCTCGGGACTGGTGCATTTGAGTAAGATAGGTTCTGTGCCTCAATGGGAGACAGTGGTCAGGACCACAGCCCACCTTTCTCAGGCACCAAGTTTCCATGTTCTGTGACTATTGGAATCAGGACAGAGACTTCTTCCTGAAATACATCCCATCCTCAGGGAAGGCTTTGACACTGGCAACATCCTGTTTTGTGTACCTCTTTTGCATCAACAGGGTCCTCCAAGGAAGGTTCCAGAACACAGAGTGTTTCCACAGAGCCTTGCTGGGTGAATGAGTCTCTCGGAAGAGCAGTGCAGGTCCCAAAGGTTGTTACAATAACACTTCCTCAGCCTCCACCCCATGCACCCGCTCAGCCTGCGAATATTTCACATTCTTCCAAGTTGAAATGGTCGGTCCCTATTTCAGCTAAAATGCAACCGAAGATTCATCTCCATAAGCCACCACTACCCGCTGGCTTTCACCGGTCTCTCGCATTACTGGATGTAAGTACTAGTAAAAATTATCCAAAATAAGTTTTTAAGGTTGCCTAGTTACTGCTTTTTTTGCTTTGTAACTGAGGAAAGTTGAATTCAGGTCTAGGGAGACACAAGGAAGAGGACTCCAGACTGGCTATCAACCGTCACAGCAGATGTGTGTGGTTCTGTTGCCGACATGAATGGAAAAGCACTTGGCTGTGGAGTGGGGGCTTTGGTCTGCTCTAAGATGCATACACAATTCATAATGATGCATTTGATTAATAGTGAATGAGCATGGAATTTGGAGGGCCAGCCCATGTGACGGCCACATTAACACCAGATGAAATTGTCATGTGGGGTGGTGGGACAAAAAAAAAAAAAAAAAAAAAAAAAGCCGACTGATGGTGTCTGTCTGTGCAACCAGCCACAGGCAGCATAGGAGATGGGAAGCAACCTTTCTACGGTTTGTGTGTGTGTGTGTGTGTGTGTGTGTGTGTGTGTGTGTGTGCTGCATGCAGAGAACAGATGTTGACATCTGTTTACTGTCTTCCTCAATCTCTCTCCACCTTGTTTTTGAGGCAGAACCTCTCACTGACCTTGGAGCTTAGCGAGTCAGCTGGTCTGACTGGCCAGTGAGCCTGAGATCCTCACCTCTCTGCCTTCCCAGTGCCAAGATCATGAAAACATATTACTGCTGCTTCCAACTTTGTACATGGGTGCTGGGAACCCATGATTGGGTCCTGGAGCTTGTCTGAGAAGCATTTTAATAATGGGGCCGTCTTCCTCCCTGGCCCTTTCTATTATTTCTTTCTTCGTGAGTAAGAAGGCGAAGAAGAATCCACAGATGCCAAAACAAGATGATAATAAAGAGTGAGGCCTCCTTTGCACCCTCCACACGGGCCAACAAGCCTATAAACACAGAAGGGCTCAAGCTGGGAACGTGGAGTTCTGTGATTTTCTGATAAGCTCCGCTATGGTCAGGAGAGCCGGTTTTAAAGGGAAAGAACGTCTAAAGCAGCTGGGTGTTTCAAGCAATGCTGAGAGGCAGAGCCACTGTGACCAGTGATGGCAGGGCAGCAGGCAGCAGCCTGCCCTGTGACGGGCAGGCCCAACACAGCCTGCCAGCCAGAGGTCAGCATTTTCAACCCCTGAGCCTTGCTGAGTGCCGTGTCTCCAACTCCAGCCCCTTCCAGTCTTATTGAAAACATTATCTTTTCCATCAATATTACCTGTAAGTTCTTTATTAGCAAACTCCCTGGCCAAAGCTGACATATTTACAACCCGCCATAAACTTTACGTATCTGCGACAATATTAAACTGGAGCAGGAGACGGCCCCCGCTCAGTGACCACGACAAATCATCACATCTTAAAATGATCAAGTTGAGGGCTAATCGTCCTGACGAGAAGGACTCCCATCCTATCTACCAGCTAGAAGGGGCATTAAGGAAGATGGGAAAAGTATGTTTGAGGATTGAAAACATCAGAATACGTATTCTTAAAGGTCGGGGTGGGGGAGAAGAAAGGAACGCTGAAGCGATAAGACTGCCTAGGCCGCAGCCGAAACCTGATCTTGGGATGGAATGGTGAACGTTCGGGGCTTTTCAGGGAGAATTGCTCCAAGCTGTTTTCATTCAAAATGTATAGATTTAAGGTAAGGAGCTCTGCATAGGCTGCTCAGGTCATGACCACTTTGGAAATGAGCCCTTGCTCCCAATCAGCTGACAAAGGTAGGGACTGGACTTTGCTCCTTTGCTCTTCTCTGACTCGGGAACTCTAGGCCTCCATGAGAAAATGTGTTAGAGAATTACTCATGGGCCTCATTCTTTCATCCCTCTGCCAGCGTCTTCTACCTTGGGCTGTGGCTTTCTTGTGGCTTGCTTTCTTTTTTTCAATCCTTTTCTTCTCTCTCTCTCTCTCTCTCTCTCTCTCTTGCCTTCAAGCTGACAAACTGTTTCTAAAGGACCCCTTACTGCGGTAGCCCACCACTTCCCCAGGGGGGAAAGAAAGTGCTGGTTTTGTAGGAATGTTCTCTTTTCTCCTTCAGGGAAAAGACAATGTGTACGTTTATGTACATTTATAATAGGATCTGGAGTTTTTCTCCCACCCTCTCCCCCCACAAAAAAAACCCCACTTAGTCAAGAACCCCAATCTTCAAACATCCTGGAATTTTTCAATGAAACAGGGAATCAACTTATATTTACTTGGGGAAAATCGAATCAATGGTCTCTGGTGAAGTATTCAGTTTGGGGTTGTTATTTTGTAGATTTAGAGAGGGAAGGGAGGAGCTACTGGGAGCTCCTGACTTTTAAAAGGAGTTTCTCTCCCCAAAACCCTGGGCTTTAACCATTTTAACCATTTCCCTCAATGGAAAGGAGAGAGAGAGAGAGAGAGAGAGAGAGAGAGAGAGAGAGAGAGAGAGAGAATTTCCATTTCTGAGAAAGCTTAAATATGATTTCAGAAGAAATTAGCAAAGCTATCTTGGGAAGACAATGAAGACTACTCTGTCTTAGACATAGTTTTAAAGTGAGCTTGGACTCTGCATTTGAACTTTCTAGACTTAGGAAAGCTAGATTAATAACCAGCTTCCCTGGGGCTGCTCATTTGCACGGCTCTGATCCCTCCATCAGCATTTTTAAACCTCTTCAAAATATCTGCCCTCTTGTCTAGCTTGAGAAATGGGCGGTCACATGCTGTCACCACTTATTTTAAAAGTAGGGAGATAGAGTATTTTTTAAAATCTATCTTTAGGGGAAAACTTTTAGTAAAGATGTCTCTGTTAAGGGCTGCTTAAAGACAGAGGTTAGGAAAGATTAAGACACAAGTTGGTGACAATCCGATGTCATCAAGCTCTGAGGCTCCTCCATCCAGAGCCATCAAAGCCGCCCCTGTGTTAACATGCTTTCTCTCTATCTTTCCTAGGCGGCTTCAGTTTCATTTTTATCAACAATGACAGTCACAATCTCCAAATATTTGTGCCAGGGGCAGGAAAGGAATACATGCCCAAAGACACTCTCAATACTGCACACTGCTGTCAACACCAAACGTAAGAGCTGTTATGCTTCTGTGGTTTCTCTTTTGTGAAAACATTTCTTCCATGGATTGAGTGTGTGTGTGTGTGTGTGTGTGTGTGTGTGTGTGTGTGTGTCCAGGCACATCTACAGGACACTTCTTTCTTGCAGTAGTGGACACCATATCTTTTGGCTCCTCCATCGGCAGGGCAGCATTCTTTAATTTGTTCTTTCGACCTTTGTTGAAGCACACTAGCATCCTTTTTCTTCGGTTGATCTGCACTGGAAATGAATCCCACAACTCCAGAGCCCTGGCGTGTCCTATCCCATAACAACACAAGATGTGCAAAATGTGCTTAGGATTGAAAATCGCATTTTGAAAATCCAGGCCTCTCTCTTACTTTAGACTTTGGCTAATCGGCTTATTAAACAAATCCAGGTATTGCTGAATCATCTCTAGGGGTTTAAGAAAAATGATAGAATAATTTTTTTAAAAAAAAAAAGTATGATGTACTATTTATTACATTTCATTAGGTAAACCTCAAAAAGTAAACATTTTCTCCCCTCTGCTCACCCACTGCCTGTTTCAAATTTTAATGCGATGATATGGTTTTTTTTTTTTTCCGGGATCTCCAATATTTATATTTCAGAACTTAAATATCTTTATTTAAACCATACAGTATCATTCTCCAAAACCCTGGATTTTTAATATTTTGGCGACTGAAATCTGGCACGTTTGAAGCTTTGCCTCCCCGCAGAAGTCTCTCGTTATCCGAAATAGAAAAACAAAGGAGGGATGGATGGATTCTAAGCCGCCCAGTGCTGGCTGCTAGCAAGGCACACACACCAGGGCGACCGCCTTCCTTCCCTGCCCCAGGGACAATTACTCTCTTAATAATAAATAGGGAAAACGTAAAATGTTTTCTTTAAATTAAAAATCGAAACGAATTGTTTTAATGAATATCTCTGGTTATGAGGGTAACACACGCCTGCGTGTGTATACTTTCTGAAGAAAAATTTCCTGTGCGGTTTTCCCTCTGAGATCAAAAGGAACTAATTAACTTTTCTATAAGGTAAACAAAACCTTAACTTGAAATATCCCCATGAAGTATGTGGGAAGTGAGCTTTTGGGTGTATGGAGTAGGGAAGGGGAGGGGAGAGAAATGCCGACCCAACAAGAGGGAGCAAGGGTTTAATTTTCTATTCAAATCTTCTTGTGCCTATGCAACAGTGGAGAGTTCTTCCCCCTAGTCAACCTTCTTCATTCTCCCCTTTCCCAGAAGTGATATTTAAATCAAAAGCAGAAACATTGCCAAGTTCAAACCCCAAATCATATTAATAGGGCATTATTCTGCAACTAGCAAATGTCTTCTTTTCCCAGTCCCTTTAAGAAGAGCTGTGTGTATGTGTGTGGATGAGCTTAGGGAAGAGTGTGGGAAAGGGAAGGACCTGGGAGGGAGGAGGGAGAAGATTTTTAAGAGGGCAGACAGCGGCTATCCCACCCCCAACTAAGTTACTAGGGTCAAGGGGCCAGCCACTGGTCCAGCCCCGGGACTTGGCTCATTTTTTTCAGGTTTCTGGGACTGACGCCCAGGAAGAGGAAGCAAGCCCCAGGGATGATGAGGGTCTTGGGGGTTATGCATCTCTGGAGTGCTGACCCTTGGGTGGGAAGGCAATGAGAGCCCTGTCTTTCCCTCGCAGAAGGAGCAGCTGCCACCAAGGCCAGTCCCTCCCAGGACAGAGAGTTCTTGGCCTGTTGGGGCAGCAGTGCGGCATGAGGCCAGGGCCCTCTCACAGGGCCTCTTCTGCCC
Source organism: Montemys delectorum (assembly GCA_019843815.1). Classification (NCBI taxonomy): domain Eukaryota; kingdom Metazoa; phylum Chordata; class Mammalia; order Rodentia; family Muridae; genus Montemys; species Montemys delectorum. Next base: position 8,605 of record JADRCD010226602.1, read on the forward strand.
TGGCCAATGTGGACAGGCTATTCGCCTAGAGGATAGAGGTGGGAGGAGGGCAGCTGGTACAGAGGAGAAGCTCCCAGGCCAGGGCACAAAAGCAGGGCACTGTTATAGGACCAGACACCCTGGCCATACTCTGCCTGCCCTCAGTCTCCAGCCCCCTGTTCTCCCCAAAGCATAGGCCTAGGTCACACGCCATAGCCTGGTAGATACCCTCTGAGGGCATAGCATTACTAATAGCAACTTATAAAGATTTGTTGTCCCGGGATGCCAGGCTCTGTACTTGCTGAGAGCATAATCACATTGGGTGCTGCTACTAACTACATTTAGAGGAAACTGAGGCAGAGAGTCAAAACAATCTACCAGCGAGGACCCACCTACTCACAGGCAAGGCCACTAAGCTACTGATCTGTCAAGGGATGCCAAGAAAGACCTTTGCGAGTCTCGGTTCACCCCAGTGACACAAGCTGGCCTGCTTAAATGCTCTAAAAGCTTCAGGCCTGAGTTGTATCATGATGAGACTCGATGAGACTGGGATAAGGAACTCATGTGAGTTCATGCACGCTTCCAGCCAGTACCCAAGCCTGAGACTATCCTACAAGTCTGTCACCTATGGGGGCCAGAGGCTCCCCTGCAAATCATCTGTCTCAGTTGCGTGGCATCCAAAGACTGCCTTTGGAGGGATAGAAGGGTGGGCTTGTATTGACAATGCACAACGCCAGTATCCTTGAAAGAGGCCATGACCAACTCCATCCTGGACAGCACGCCAAGCGCAATGCAAAAACAAAAACAAAATTTGAATGCCCTAAATCGATCCCGTTTGCTTTGGATGATAATTAAATCTTCACAAGAAAAAGAAGGGAGGGGTGGACTTAGCAATAATTACTATGCTAGATTCAAGAGCGAGCCCAGCAGTGGTTTCCCCTGGAGCCCATATCACCACATCCTGGCTGTGTGAGCGTGAGCAAGGTGCTTCATCTCTCTGATTTTTTTGTTCATCTGTTAAAGGGACAATACCAGCCACCTCTGATGAAATAGAATATGCTCAGATCCTAGTGATCAGTCCTCGAAGATATTTAAAAACAAAAACAAAAACTGTCCAATCCCCTCCACCCTAACTCTTAACTGCCTCCTATTGATTGACTTCACTGTTTAAGCTTTCTCCTATTGGAAATATTTAATTATTATAAGAATTGTTGCAGACAAATTACATGCATTTTTGGATAATCAGAATCGCCTCCTGCTTCTTGCTGCTTACAGTCCCTGTATCCTAAGACCTGGCTTTGGCTTTGTTATTCTAGTGGAAAATTCCCTGCCCACAGAGACAACAACTGTTCCCACAAAGGGCTCTATCCTGAGGTCCCCACATGGTCAATTCTGTCAGCAGACACTTGCTGAGAGCCGGCTGCATGCTCATTACTGAGCAGATGCAGGGAAGCCACATGTGAACGAGGCAAGGAAGCATGTTCTGCAGAAGCCTGGGTGGCAAGGTGGACAGAGCTGACAATTTCCTTAGTGAATCTGGGCACTCTATGGGCATTTGAGCAAGCCCACCTCACTATGTGGCCGGCCTTAGACATATCTCATTGTCTCTCTAAGGCTCCAGTTTCCAATAAACTATAGAAGGCTCCATGGGACAGGATCTGGGCTGGAGTACAGTGGCCCTAGAGATGCCAAGGACATGGCTTTGATGGTGAAGAGAAGAACTAAACCTGTGGTGACTTGGGCTCCTGCTGGAGAGACATGTCATCCATGAGAGGCTGGATGCTCATGAGACATGCTGGCATTTCCTAGGCATTCTGTCTACTCTGATCAAGAGATGTTGGGGGAGAGAGAGAGAGAGAGAGAGAGAGAGAGAGAGAGAGAGAGAGAGAGAGATATGAGTACAGGAGTCTCAGAACTCAGGTGTTGTTCTTGAAAACTGTTTCATTCTGTGTCTCTCCTGAGGTGGCTGGAAGACACTCTCAAAGTCCATGTTCAACGGGCCTTCCAGGGATGGTGGGGGTTAGACGAGACCATGAGGATAGGCTCCCATGAAGACCTTAGGAGCTTTGTAAGAATGAACAAAGTCATTCCAGCTAGAGTCTGTTCCATCTTGTCATGGATGTCCTCATATTACAGTGCAACCAGAAAGCCCTCCTTGGACTCCAGTGCCATGCCATGAACACCACAGCCTCCAGATTATGAGCTGAACATCATTCTTCACTTTCTAAATTCCCCAGGCTGTGGTACTCAGTCACAGCAACAGAGCTGAGATGGCAGAGACAGTAGGTGTCTGGGCTAGCCCCGATCATGATCCTGTTTGCATAGGAGGGTGCCCACGGGCTCCACACATCCAGAAGCCTGTCCCTTCCTGCCTTCCCCATTTCTCTCCTGTTCTATTTGGGTGTAGGTGTTCACCCGCTTGCTTTGGCCTGTGGTCTAGTCAGGGAATATGCATCTCCCAGCAGCGAAGCATATGCGCCTATACCCAGGGTTCCAGTGACTTGTAACGCAATGAGCTCCATGCAGAAACTTAAGCACAACCATGCTGCCCCTATTACCTGCACACGTACATATGTGCCTGCACACCTGCCCTGGAGATAGTTCAGACTGTGTAAACATTTACAGGATGAAGTCGAAGAAGTAAATGTGTGTGAGTGTGTGTGTGTGTGCACGCACGCGCACGCGAGCAAGTTCATGTGCCCCCATCTGTTATGGATATATGAGCAGTCAATGTATGGAGAGAGACAGATGCATATGGTTTTATATAAAAGGTCAGGGACCAGTTTGTGGGAGTATGTATACACACATAACGTTACTTCCAGTTGGCATCAGGCAGGCGGCTGGCATCTGGTGTGAAGTAACCTCATTGAACGAGTAGAAGTATATCATCTGCGTGTGTGCCTAGTGAAAAATAAAACTGGAATTTTCTTTTTCCATTTCTTTAAAATGTGGAAAATACAGCTTGTGGCACTTTTACGAAAGAGTAGGGCTGAACATGAGGCCCAGTGGGCAGAGGTTTTGCCCAGTCCTCACTAGATCCTGTCTCTGACCTGGCATAAACTCAGCAGGGTGGCCCACCCCTGCAACCCAGCACTCAGGAGGTGGAGGCACGAACCAGAGAGTCTGTGAAGTGGGTTTGAGGCCAGTTTGGTATACAAGACACTCTCCTTCAAAGGAAAAACAGAGAGATTATAGAAATCTGACCTGCTGTCAACTTAATTAACTCAGAATTTCCAAAGTTAATCATTTAAAAAACAGCACGGGCCTGTCAGGCTCCCAGCTTTGGAGAATTGTTTGTTTTGGTTTTAATTTTTGGTGGCAGCAGCGGTGTTTTTGTTTGTTTGCTTTTGGGGGAGAAGGGTTGGAGACAGGGTTTCTCTGTGTAGCCCTGTCTATCCTGGAACTCACTCTGTAGACCAGGCTGATCTCAAACTCAGAAGTCTGCCTGCCTCTGTCTCCCGAGTGCCACCATTCCCGGCAAATTCAAGTATTTAAAGACTCCAGGTCAAATCCTGCTGCCATTTAGAGAAGTGTCCATGTTGGAGACATCATTTCAAGTGACCCTAAAACATCCTATGACCTGGGTGTGAAAGTTGATGCTGACAGTGGGGGGGAGGGGGCACCAGTGGCCTGCCCAGCAATCTGTTTGTGAGTATCAGAGTGATTCAGTGACTCCCAACAGCAACCATACTGTACTGCCCAGCATAGGGGTCTAAACAAAAGCAGTGTGTTCCCATATGGTCCTGGAGACCAGGGATCCCCAGTCAAAATGGCAATGTTCTCTTGCTGAAGACTGAGGCCTTCTCTGCCCCCTGTGGCCTCTGATGCTGGCTAAACACTTGTTAACCTGTAGCTGCGTTCCTCCAGTCTCTGCCTCCATCCTCATTGCCTCTTCCCTCTACATCGGAGCCTGTTTCTGTGTAGTCTGAGCTCTCGTTAATAAGTCATGTCTGCAAGGACTATCTCCAAATGAACTTAGGGTCTCAAGCTGCAGGGTAGATGTGAATTTTAGAAGACCACTGTTGAATCCAGTTTAGCTGGGCTGAATAAACCAGCTCTTTAGGACTCCAACTTCCCTGCATCTGGTGTAGTCAAGACCTCATTTTCAAGGCATGGGTATCAACGGTTGCCCTTGAGCTGTCCCTCCCTCTGGGTAGAGCACAAGCTACAGATTCCCTGACTATGGGCTGCATGGGTGGAGGGGTGGGAGGTGGGGGTTGGGAGCTGGTGTTTATATATGTCAGAGCTCCAGCTGGGAGCAAGGATATACGACATGAAGTGAGTTGACACCGATGTATCTCCTGAGACTTCCCCACTGTATCCCTCTTAGGCTACTGGTTTTCAGGCCCCTCTGGAAGGCCTATTCCCTACCCGGCATATTTTCTTTTCCCTTTCCAGCTGTCTCCTGACTGCAGATGGCCAATCTTCTCTGCTCAGGACCATTCTTGGGGAGCTGTAGAAGGGGGCCTTATAATTTTAGAATCAGTGCATCAGACCCGAGTGATAGTGCGGACAGGCACTTCACGCACTTTTAGGGAACACTGGTGGCCCCCACCACTACTGGCATGTAGGAAAGCACAAAGAGCAAAAAGCAGACATCATGGCCTAGAGAGTTAAAGGAGGACTCTTTCTCCCTAAAATGGAGTCAATAATTGGACAGCTACTGGCCACTAGTGGGGCCATTCTGTCCCTGGGCTACTGTAATGTCTGTGCCTGTTGCACAAGTTCTTGCTGTCATGACTCTAGCCTTATAGCCAGATGCCCTAGGGCTGACCCCTGGGTCTGGCACTCACTCACTGGATGTCCTAGCCTCTGGTTCCCCTCTGAAAACCAGGCCAAGGCATCAACATCACATCATAAAGTAAAAACAAAACAAAACAAAAAAAGCAACCAAGTTTCTACAGGTATCTCCCCAGCAGCACCAGGGCATGGTGACACCCATGCCTGAGTCCTCCTCGCTGTCCCGGATGCCTTTATCCCCGTGCCCTGGCCTGCAGACAGACTAGGGACTGAGACACATTCCTGTTCAGTGCTGTCATGGTTACCTGACTTGGACATGAAGAACCAGCTGTTCAGATCAGGACATGATATAGTCCGTGGACTTTAATATTACCATATATAACCAATGCGACCTGAGCTAACTTTAGACCTTCCTTCACTCTCTCATCCACAGAGCGGGCTCCTCCCTCCACAGGCTGTGGTCCAGAGAAAGTAGCTCTTGTTGTCATCTGTCACTGTCATGCTCCTTGCGGGGGCCTCCATTTCCTCATCTGTGAAGTGGGACGGGAGCTGATTCCTCGTGGAGATCACTAAGCGGGGAGGTGACGGGCGTCTCCATGCAGTGTCTCCAGGAGTGTGAGCTCTGGTTAGGAACTTACGAGATGCTTTCTCCCTCCACGCCTCTAGCAACAATCCTTTCTGCTCAGGTGACTCGAGAGCCTGGGACTGGACTTGGTCTCCGGAAGGAGCTGTGGAACGCGGGGGAGGAGAGGAAGTGGGCCTCCAAGGGGCCGGCACTCATAAATTCATTGGCGAGTAATTTATGGTATCCCTGTGTAGCACCTAGTGCCTGCCCGTGTGAGAGGTTAATAGGAAGGTTAAGGGCCACAGGCCGGCTGATTTATGAGTCCGGCTAGTGCTTTCATCCTGGCCCAGGCTCTGGCTCCCAAGGCATCCTGGGGGAGAGGGAGGAGAACAGTTGGCCAGGTGGAGGGGCCAGGGGAGGGAACGTGGGAGAAGGAGGGTCAGAAGAGAAGGCCAAAAGAAACCAGAAACCTGTGGAAAGGTCAGAAGGTGCTTGGGTGATGTCTACGCTCCTGGCCAGCGGCAATGGGATTTGCCCACTGGGAGGGCCCAGAGGCTCATCCTACCTGTGACTCTCTTCAGTGGGTTTCTGGAGGGTTTATCCACCGGCAAAAACAGAAAGCAAAGGTATACAGGCTTATTCGATGGTGGAGGCTGTTTGTAGTTCGTGCTTGCCAAGATTAAGGTGACTGAGGACCAGGACCTGCAGCAGTAGCGTGGTGTGGTGATTTGCAGCAAGGCGTGAGGGGAAAGCAATGGAGTTAGCCTCCTAGCTGGATAACTTCCTGCCTGCCCCTTCTGAGTGCCCCATTCCTTACCTGTGATGACCACACCAAGGGTCCCTTCCTGTCTGAGAACATCTGCCATGCCCTCTCATCTGCTCTTTGAGACACAGAAATGCCCAGGGCCTGAGAGGACTCCAAGGGTAGCCAGTTAAAGCGATGCCAAAGAGCAGTAAGCAGGGAGAACAGCCAACCATCACCTTATGACATTAAAGAAACAAAACAAAACAAAACAAAACAAAACACCACAGAAGGACCACCTGAGCTGGAACCCAAATGGCTTCCTAAAAAAAAGTTTGTCAAATTCAGGAAGATGAAGTTCAAGGGAGACCAAAGCCGGAGATGACGTTGGTGACAACCCTCCTGCTAACTGGTGGACTTACAGTTCCAAACACAAGACCTGGCAGCTCCAGCTGGGTCACAGGGATGATGGTTACAACGAAGGAAACCCCAAGCAGCCAGCAGGCTGGTACTCAGAGTACTTCCCCATCCACAGTCTCAACCTCACTCGCAGCTCGGGGATGGGGCTGTGGGAAGCACAGCTGGTCAGTATGAACAGAGCAGTATGGGAAGCTTGTTGGCCTTTCTCTTTGTGTCTAGTGCCTCAACCGAGGGACCCATGTGCCTGGGTGTTTTCCTCTGAGGGCCTCAGAGCTTCATGTTCTGGGAATTATGGTTCTAGTTTTATTCCATTGCTGTGATCAAATACCCTGACATAGGACAACTAATGGGACGAAGGATTTATTTTAGCGCACAACTGCAGGTGCCAGTCCATCACTTTGGGAACGCACAGGGAGGGGCAGGAGCTTGAGACAGCCGCTCTCATCGTGCCTACAGTCAAGAGCAGAGAGAATGAATGCACACACAGTATTCAGCTAGCTTTACTTTTACATGGTGCAGGACTCATAACTAGGGGACAGTAACACCACTTTCAGGATGGGTCTTCCAACATCAAATACATTAATTAAGACAACTCCCCCCCCCCCCAACAGATCCATCCAGGCCAACATCATCTAGGCAAACACTCACTGAGACTCTCTTCTCAAGTGATTCTAAGTTGTGTCAAGTTGACAACTAAAACCAGACATTACACACATATAGGGGAAGACAGTGAACAAGCCAGCACTGCCCCACTAGATATATTTCCAGAACTTTCTACACTCTCTCTGAGACTATATGCCTCTTTCCTCTGCTTTCTGTCAGATGTCCCCAGAGGCCACTTGGTGTACTTTCCCCATGGGAACCACCCAAATCCTGCTCTACCCAAAGTTCGATTAGGGCTGTGTTTCTTCAGTCAACCCTTTGAAGTTCCTTAGTGCCACCCCAATCCAGCTCCTGAGAGAAAAACTGCAGTGTAAGTTCTGGGCTGACCAATGGGACATCAAAAGTTCTTGTTGGTTCCTTCACCACATGAACGCCTGCAGTCATTGGCAGATAGATGTTCAGAGACACGTATGCATGTAAGTTAAGCCCTGAAAGCCAACTCAGCAGCTCAAAGCCTTGCAGACAGCTACAACCTAGGAAGCATCAGGCCAGCATCCACCACAGGCTGAAATTACACAAGAGTTCATTGCAGTCTCAAGAGCATCTTCTAGAACATCTGGGAACACCTCTGAGCTCCATTCTCCAATCCCCAGACCCATGATGGCAGCTTCCCTCCCGCTCTCACCATCTTAGTCTTCCACCCTAAGAGTTAGTTAATTGTTAGCTAAATGACAGGATTCGGAGTCAACACGCACACAGACATCTGGGTGTGTCCGTGAAGAAGTTTCTAAGCTCGGTTCATTGAGGGGCAGGGATCTATACCAAATGTAAGCAGCAGCATCCATAGGCTGTGGCCCCAGATGGAGTAAAAAGAAAGTGAGCTGGGCACTGGCATTCCTCTTCTCTGCTTCCTGACTGTCGATGCAATGGCACCAGCTGCCTCAGGCTCCTGCTGCCTTCCCCACAGGATGACAGGATGCTGTGTCCTCAACCTGTGAGCTAGCAAAACCCTGTGTGAAGCTGTTTTGTCCGCTATTTTGTCACAGCACTGAGAAGTGACTAACGCACCCTATGGCATGGCCTGAACGTCCCTCTCCTGCACTGTCATGTCCTTCCTATAGGCTCTGCAGCAGGTCCTACAAAGATGCATGGGTCTTGAGTAGCTTCTCTGCCTTTGCCCTCCTTCCACGATGACGCTGACCTATGATGGGTGGCTGTGGGAAGTGGTGAGGTGATTTGATATTGGGCCTTGGTATGTTACACACATACACCACACACACACACACACACACACACACATGCACACACACTCACACACATCACACATACCCACAAAAGAATCTTGTGTTTCCGTGATAGCTCGGCTTGAAACCAATCTTGCCAACTTTTGACCTTCAAGGCAACCACATCCTCTACCCTCCGTATGGTCTCTAGACTTCAAGGTCTGCTGAAGACAGAGTCCCCAGTAAGAACATCATGTCCCTGGCTACTGGAACCCAGACTTTCACCCAGATTCCCTGGAATGCCATGTGCCTGTAAGGCCGGATGGGCACAGCCCAACCAGCCAAATCCAGACTTGAATGCCTGCCCTAGGCAAGTGTTCAATGTTTCTCAGCCTTGATCTCTTCAGTATAAAATGGTATACAATGGCCAAACCCTACTTGCTTTGGAGGAGGAGGAGGAGGAGGAGGAGGAGGAGGAGGAGGAGGAGGGGGAAGAGGAGGAGGAGGAGCAAGAGGAGCAAGAAGAGGAAGAACAGGAGGAGAAATGAAGAGAAGAAGGAGGAGGGGGAAGAGAAGATTATTCTAGAAGATATGGTAGAGGATGAATATATCTGGGAATTTTTTCTTTAAACTCTAGAAGGGCTGCCAGTTTCCAACAGGACATTCACCCTAAGAAAGGTAAGTGTGGACATGAGGCCTTGTGGGACAGGTAGGGGGATGGTAGCACATTGGAACCCCAGCTCTGCCCATTTTGACTGTGATCCTTTGTCAAGGTCCCTGGCCTCCGGTCTGCCTCAGCTGCCTCATCTATGAATATTGTCCACAATTTGGCCAAAAGCCAGGCCCTTCACAGGCCCTAGAGATGGAGCCAAATACATGCAAGGTTCCCTGAATCATCACAGGGGACAGGGTGGGGGATGGGCTGCATGTAGATGACCTAGATCCCCGAGGCTGGCAGGTGGTAATGGTTCAGAACTCAAGTGGCATCAGTAAATGCCTGAAATGGGTCGCCCCAAGGAGGGACTCCCTGGAGCAGGCTCAGAGCTGGTTGTAGATACTCATTTATGGTTACTAACTGTTGATTATTGTAACTGTGACGACACAAGGCGAATCAGGAAGAGATTTGGGGAAGGGTGGGAGACTCTTTGACCCAGCAGACCTTGAGGCACTTGGAAGGGAGAGCCAGATGCCCAAGGGCTGGTGCAACTGGGGCAAGGCCCGCCTTGCTGGGCAGCCATGCTGTGGCTGGGAGCTCCTGGGCCCTCTCCTCCCCCTGCCGCATCAGGCTTTCATTTCCTTCATGTGGAGGCTGAGCGCCAGCGCCCTGCTGCCGGCCTGGACCGCACATCAGAGATCGGGACCATTTGCTGAGGGTTTCACAGGGTGTAAAGTGCTCGGCACCCATTAAAGAAAGAGGGGCTGCGGGGTGGAGGCTGAGATCCTGCCTAAAAGGCTCAGAAACACTTCAGAAAGAGCCAAGACCAGCCCTGATCCTGGCTTTGCCCTGGAACTATTTATCGCAGCTTTCAAATGCCATAGGCTGGGCCAAAAGCTTGTAAAAGGGGAAACACAGAGCATCTCCCCATTGAGAGGAAGAGTGGAGGGTCTCCCTGGGAGCTCTGGGATGGGCAGTGCAGCTTCCCACCAGCCCATCCATCTAGAGCCACAATTAGGCGCTGCTTGTGTGCAGATCCTATGAGAGGCAGCTGAGCACCATATACAGAGGCGGCTGAATATGGCAGAGAGGAGTAAGGACATTCTCAATTACCCTCGGGGAATCAGAACTTCTCATCGCCACCTTCAGCCTCGTGATGAATCACCAAGGCCAGCCTCCTCCTCTTCTTCCTCCTCCTCCTCCTCCTCCTCTTCCTCTTCCTTTGTTGGCAGATATGAAAACAGAAGATCTGAAAGCTTAAAGGAAGAACGGCTCTCATTCACAGAGAAGGCAGAGTAGACCAGCTTGAGGAAGGCCAGTTCTCTCTTCTTGGGAAAGCTGTATAGTGGAGATCTTAAAGAAAGCCTCCCCATCACACACCAAGCCTGCTCACTGTGCCGAGGGATAAGGGTAGAGCTATGTTATCAGGGTTCCTACTACACCAAGCACGCCCATGAACTTTCTTACCTAAGCCTTCATCCTGACCCATCACTACAGAAAACAGATTCTGCACTCTGCTAAAGAGGCATGGCACAGCCATCTCTGTTCCAGAGCCCTGCCCGCTCTCTGCCCCTGTGCCCCACAATCAATGAGTCAAATGCCTACCTCTATGTTAGAGGCCTTCTGCTGTCTGCAAAAGACGTGTTCAGGCCTAGGCCCCCATGGTAAGACCCTGAAGAGGGGCTATGAGGTGGAAGGCAGTGGGTTCTGGGGAGGCCCCTACTGAAGGATGGGAAAGCCGAGCTTCCCCCATTGCCATGCTTTAGGTCCACTAATCCTACCAGCTCTCACTGTCTTTAAGACCAGGAGCAGCAGCCCTTACTCCCTTTCTACCAAGAACAAAGAAATGGACCAAATTACCCAAATGGCAAGGAGGAACAAAGTACCTCTTCTTGTCAGCATCCTCCAAGCAAGGTGGGATCATGGAACCTGTGTGTGGCCTGAGAACTGCACTCCATCTGATTTTGAATTAATTGAAGTCCAGCTTCTTTGTGGTGTGTATGTGTATGTGGTATGTGTGTGTGTGTGTGTGTGTGCGCGCGCGCGCGCACAAATGGTGTGTATCTCTGTACATGAGGAGGCCTGAAGTTGATGTCTGAAATTCTCCTCTATAGCTCTTCCACATTATTCCTTGAAGCAGGGTCTCTCAATCAAACCCAGAGGTTGCAGATATGGTTCACCTTGATAGCCATCTTTCTCTAAGGGCACCCTATGCCTACCTTCCAAGGCTAGAATCACAGACAAGCCAACATGCTCACACAGCGTTTACATGGCTTCCGAAGATCCAAACTTTAGTCCCCAGTCCTCCTGCTTTCTTGGGAAGCACTTTAGCCACCGACCCATCTGGTCCTGAAGTGCCTCAGAAAGGAGAAATAGTTAACCATTTACAAAATAATAGTCATCAGGACCATACATAACCCAGAGATGGTGAGATGGAACATTCCAATCATTCTATTTCATTCATCCACCTTTCCATCCATCTACTCATTCATTCATTGATTCATTCATTCACTCACTCATTCGGCTCTGTTTGCTAAAGTGCACTGTAGCACTTAGCAGTTTTACAGGTAATACGGTTAGAGGAGAAATCCCATCTAGAGTAGGGCCTCGTAATTCCAGTAGAGAAAGCCCATTGAATATTCCAGAAGATGAGGCAAGAGCTCATCAGAAGCTGGTGGGAAGAATGGAAAGGGGCATTTCAAACAGAACACATGACATGGGCAAACAGGACATTCCAGGAACCCTCTGGGGATCCATATTGGCAGGACCCAGCCAGCACCTCACACCAGCCACCTCCTAGAGCTAAGGCCACAGCAGCATCCTGACAATGTGTCACCATTCCCCCTCCCTTTCCAAGTGTTGGCTCCCCAGTTTGTGGGGCTTTTATTAAAAACACACAGGGAATGGCTAGCAAAGGACGCAAAGCACTTTGGTCCCCTCTCTCCCCACTCCTCCCCGCCCTGAGCCCCTACTCTGGCTGGAACATAACCATCAAAATAAACATTAAATGCAAAATGCCAAAGCTGAGTTATTACTTGTGAGGGTTCTGGTGGGGGGGAAATTTATAGCAACATTACAGTGTTTTGTTAAAAATCTCTTAATGCACCCAAATGGGAAGGTGTGTGTGTTTTTTATTAAAATGTTACACTCTATAAATCCGATCTGCAGGAAGGACACAGGTGGAGGCCTAGGGACGCAGCTGAGGAAGCTGTCAGTTCTATCTTTGGAGCCTGTCCCTTTGGCTCTGGAAGCTGCCTCTCCCTAGTCAGTCTCCCTCCTCCTCCACACTGGCTCTCCTTCCCTGAAGGAGAAAAATATTTCTTCTTTCCCTTCACCATCCCAGAAGAGAAGCCACAGAGGGCGTGACAATCTTTGTGTCACTTCCCCATACCCTCAGGGTCTGTGGAAAAGTTGCAATTTTCTTAAAAGGCCTCTCTGAGTGGCGGAGCCCCCACGGTGCCCTTATGAAGTTTGTCTGCCGTGGGGTGAAATTTCCTGTGGGTCTGTTCTCACAATTTTAGATTCTGGCTGATGCTGCGTTTTTCAAGGGCTTCTTTGTGAACAGGGAGACCGGTTTGTCTCTCGCCTTCTGTTGTGGAATGCTGTTCCTCAAAATAGTATATGATATCACGGGGGCAGAATGGTGGCATCATTCCTTTTCCCCTTTGACTATGGAGATCTGTGGTCTTCCCCAACCCGTGTTGTCTCTCCAGCACTAAGCATGGAACCTAGGACCTCCTGTATGCCTAGGAAGTGCTCGACAGCTGAGCCGTGTTACAAAGCCCATGCCTTTTCTTAAAGGAGAGAGCTGTGAAAGATTAGATTGACACACAAGGGCCTTTGCTATTCTTCCCACCATTCAAAGGGTGATCTGAAAGATTCTTCAGTGGCATTAAAACCTTGATGTTTAAGGGCTAAGGATGTAGCTTGGCAGTAGAGCATTTGCCTTGAATGCTCAAGGTCCTGGGTTTAATCCCCAGGAAGAAAAAAGAAAGAAAGAAAAAAAGGAGGGTGCTGGCCAGAGGTTGTCGGACTAAACAGAAATTTGAATAGTTCTGAGGACTCCCTGCAGTGGTATATTATATACCTGTTAGGGGTTGAATGGATGGAAGAAAGAGCCCCCAAAAGATACATCCTGCCCTGACTCCCAGTACCTGTGGGTGTAATCTATTTGGAAAAGGCTGTTGGCAGCTGAATCAGATGAAGAGTAGGATGAAGTAGGCTGTGTGAGCCCTACTTCTGGGAGCCAAAGCCAGAAACTAGGGTAGGGAACTCACCAGGGAAGCCTGGAGCCAACAGTGACTGGAAAGGGCAAAATTCTTTTCTCAGGCCTCTGGAGGAAGGGGTGCCTCTTCTGGACTTCTGGTGCTAGAGATCTAAGGGATAAACTCTGGTCCTTGCAAAGCCCCTGGGTGTGAGTGTTTGCTAAGAAAACTCTAGAAATCGACACAGCACTGCCATGCCTCTTTGAAGGGAGAGAGCCTTGGATTTCATGAAGATCTTTAGCAAGACTCAGAAGGAAACTATCTGCGTGAGAACAGATGAGTTTGTAGAATCACCCTTCCTACAGAAGGGCAGCTGCCCCTACAACCCCAGCATAAAGTCACCAAAGGTCTCTACCTTCTATTCCTGCGCCTCCATACTGTCCTGCCACTTCACAGACACACACTATCCCCCCCCCACTGTCCCGTCAGCCCCCCCACCCTGTTCTGCCCCCTCCCACTTACTCTGGGGGGGGGTGTCTTCATTACTTACTCTTGGTAGAGTTTTTATTTTCCTCCGAGGCTCTGTCCGGCTCTGGCTCACACGGCCTGTGGGATCAATTTCGTGCCTCACTTGGACTGCTGTGCTTACAAGTATTGAAAAGCTGCTCAGAGCCAGGCCGTAGTGGCACACACCTTTAATCCCAGCACTTGGGAGGCAGGCAGGCAGATTTCTGAGTTCAAGGCCAGCCTGGTCTACAGAGTGAGTTCCAGGACAACCAAGGCTGTACAGAGAAACCCTGTCTCAAAAAAAAAAAAAAAAAGAAAAGAAAGAAGAAAGAAAGAAAAGCTGCTCAGAAGGGTATGAAACCTGGCTTCTGCAGTATCTGCCTGCACTGAGCTCTGAGGATGAGCAGCCCTTGGAAAGAAGAGAAGGTCCTGGGTCGCTGCTCTTCCCAGATTCAGAGCCACCCACCGAAGGGAAATCCCTCTCTACTTTGTCTAAACTGAATTCATTTTAGTGGCGTTTTAAAAGTGAGACTTGAAAAAGTGTCCTACCCTGGAACTGGGGTGACCCTGCCCTGCCTTGGAGCTGGAAGTGCTGGTGTGTAACCCTCCATTGAAGAGAATGTGTGAGCCTGGACAAGTAGCTTCTCTTTGTTTCAACTTCTGGAAAATGGGAGCATTGTTTCTGTCTTCTAGGAACAATTTTAGGGTTAGGGATCTTCAGGTGGAGAGGAAGTGAGGGCCCAGGCAACGCCTGAATCCCCAGATCAGGTTGGGTTATTCTGAAGGGCTGCAACCCTGTCTGCCCAGGTGTTTACAAGGAGGCTCTGATCTCTCAGCTCCCAGACAGAGCCCTGTGAGGCACCTGAGAAACTCAGAGAAAGCAGAGAAAGCGCCACCTCCTGGGGACCTCGAAGCTCGGCTCCTCCCTGCCTCCATCTTCAGCTGGGATGGCGCCTGGGGCTGTGGGTTTGACCATTTCTTTTTATTTCATCAGCTACCTTTTGGTTTTCCAAGTGAGTTCTCTGTGGTTCCGGGGACCTAGGATTTCTAGCAATAGTTTTCCCCAAGGGCTAAGTAGAAGTATGTGACCTCTGGTGGTTTCCACTTAGATCTGCTGCCAGGGCTTTTTTGATCCTGTTCTGGACAAAGGGTTGGAGAAGTGACCTCAGTCAGTGACAAGGCCAGCTTCAGCTCATCTTTGGCTACCAGGATGGTTTGGAGTAGCCAACTGTGTGCCCACAGGTCCTGCGGAAGGAGAATGGGGTAATCAGGCCACAGGAGTCCTCAGATAGTGTGCCAGTTGGGAGGAGATGGGAGACACTGTGGGCAGGTAGTGAAAGCAGAAGGCAGCAAAGATACCATCCCCTGCCAGTTACTGAGCATCTACTACGAGCCAAGCGCTAGGCTAAAGGCCCTTTGCAGTTGCTGCTATCCTGTGTCCAGTTCCTATGGATAACCAGGAATTTATCCCAGCATTCTCTATGGCCCCAGCCCTCCCCACCCCAACTCCAGTCCCTTTCTAACACAATCTTTGGAGTTATTTAGATCAGAATATGAACTACCAGGCTGCCTCCTAGGACAGGTGCTGGGGTGGAGACCACTTGTATTCCAGGGCAGGCGACTGGAGGAGAAAGAAGAGGGATTGGAACAGGGAGAGCTGAGGACACACAGCCCCTTTTCTTGCCCCCTCCCCAGTCTATGAGGTCCCTGTCATGACAAAAGTATCAAGCCTGAGAGCCAGAACCCCTAAGCTAAGGGCCAGCCTGATGTATGGCTTGTGGGGTGGTCTCTCTGGTCTCTGGCTCTACACCTCTAGGCAACAGTACTTGGGGAGAATGAAGAGTCTGCCTCAAGTACAAACTGGGGTGGCCCAGGGAGCTAGTGGACTTTAGAGACCCTTATCCCAGACACCAAGGACAGACACCAGGACATATAACTTACTTCCACCCTGCACCAACTGGCAGGAAGGAATCCAAGACCTTGAATTCCTCAGGCCCCTGCTTTCCTCTTTGCTTTGAAATCCTTACCCAGGATGGAGCTGTGGATAGAAGAGGAGGAAGAGAAGGACCCATTGTTTCCCAAGCATTTAAGGGACAGGAACCCCAGCAGATCACCTCAGGGTTCTAACATCTAGAATATCCAGGCCCCATTGTATAAAGTAGTCACTGCTGTTGAGGGCGTTATCAAGTGAGATTTTTTTTCCCTCATTTAACCCTTCCATTGCTCTGAGGTAGGTATAGTTTCATCTGCACTACACAGGAGGGGAAACCAAGGCCTGAAGAGGTGGTTACTTAGCTAACTTTATGTAACACAGCCAATCAGCAATAGACCTGGGATGTAAATAATGCTGGATGGAAGGCTGGGGTGGTGACCTTGGTGTGAATGGAAAGGCTGTTTTCTGCCTTTCCCATGGGCCTCCCCACTGTCACAAACACACCCTTCAGTCCAGCCCTGCCTAGAAGCCCCCTCCCTACATCCATGAAGACAACACTGGGGCCCAGAGAGGCTTGGGACTGGAGTCAACACAGCTGCCACTGGCTGCTAACCAACTCTCTGCTCAGGGGGAAGGGGCAGGTGGACATACAAATGAGACCTTAGAAGAGAAGCTCTGAGAGGCCAGGGTGGTGGGGAAGGGGCCATAGAGGGGAGCTGCAGGTCCTGCTCCATCCCTGGAGGAGAGCCCAGGAAGATTTCACAACCCTCCTCTCTGGTGATTGGCTGAGAGAAGAGAAGAGTTGGGGAAAGGAAGGGAAATGGAGTAGCTTGGGATCGCTGATAGGATCCCAGGTCACAGCCATCACTCTCCTGTTTCCACGGAAACCTGCCCCCATTGCCTCTCCTCTGATGTAGTTTGCTTTCTGGAGAGGGAAGCTGATAAAACCCACTCCGCACCAGAATGAAGCGCCCTTGACCTTGAGAGAGAATAGCCCTCCCAGGTACACATTCTGGCAGTTGGCTGGGTGGGTAGGCTCTTCTGCACCCAGGGAAGTGTGAAGTCCTCTCTGCGGAAACAGGGGACTTCGGACTTTAGAAAGAGCCCTGCTTTGTCCCAAGGGGCCAGCTCTGCCCTGATTGGAGACCGCAACCTTCAGGCAGCAAAGATTTTCTTGGAAACTCCAGTGAGCTCTGAGAGCAGAGCTCATAAGTTTGTATGTAGGTCTCTCAGATCTCTCTAGCTGAGAATAACCTTCTCCCTCTTTTCTGAGGCCTTCCTCTCTCCAGGTGAAAAATGCATGTTCCCATTGGCCTCCCTAAAGCCAAGCAGTGCAGCAAAGACAGATCTGCCCATTGCCCAAAACCCATTGTGCCTAGGAAAGCATTTGAAACTTCCTTTCCATCTCTGGGTGCCTGGGAGATGTGTGTCCTGCATCCTCCATGGGAAGAAAAAAGCCCTAGGGGCCGCAGTCTGAACACCTCTAGGCCAGTGGTTGGCTAACACACACTGGGAAAGTACTTGTGGATTTAATCATACTCTCAGAAGGAGGCTGAGTAGCATGAGCAGGCTTCCACTCCATAGCCCTGTGGTTCTGCTTCCAACAACTTGTCTCCGAGGTCAGCAAGACTTAAGTTAGTGATCCTGTGGCACAGTGGAAACCCATTTTTTTTTTTTTTACAAGCTTTGGGGTTTCTGAGAGATTCCTTAATCTAGTCCAGACCATAACTCTTAGCCCAGCTCTGCCCAGCCACTGGGTAGGAATAGGGCTCCATTGTGCATCTGAGCTACATCTTTTTTTTTTTTTTTCTGGTTTTTCGAGACAGGGTTTCTCTTGTAGCCCTGGCTGTCCTGAAACTCACTCTGTAGACTAGGCTGGCCTCTAACTCAGAAATCCACCTGCCTCTGCCTCCCAAGTGCTGGGATTAAAGGCGTGTGCCACCACTGCCCAGCTCTGAGCTACATCTTAAAGGGAATCCGATCGCCTGGAAAAAGTCTGCCTGGAAAAAGTCCGATACTCAGAGCACCCAGAACAGAAAGTTAAGTGGCAGAGAACAATACAAACTGGCAATGTGTGTATCTTGCGTTTGGAGCTAGCTTGGTTTTAAACCTCGACTGCTGGCAGGTTTGAACTTCTTCAACGTGAGGAAAGCTTGTGAACTGCTGGCATCTGATGCTTGCGCTGTGAAAATATGCCTTTGGCTCTCTTGAGTGACCTACAATGTTAAGCACAGTACAGGGCAATGGGGAGAGAGATGCCAAGGTCTCTAGAGCGCTGGGTAAGTTTAGAGCGCTGGGTAGCTACAGATCTAGGATGATTAAGCATCTCAGCTCCAATGAGGGTTCCAGGGTACTGGGCAAGAATCGCCTTGTTCCTGGGACTTTACTAAGCCAGGCAGCCGCCAACCTGTCCAGAGCCTTCTCTTACTGGTCAGCGCCTAGGCGACCTCGCCGCTCCCCACCTCCGGCCGGGAACCCTGGTGCACATTGTAGGTCACTCAAGAGAGCCAAAGGCATATTTTC
>JADRCD010226603.1:0-27820 GCA_019843815.1 Montemys delectorum
GTCCTCTCCTCTCCTCTCTTCCCCCTTCGCTCTCTTCCCCCACTCCTCATTCCCAATAGGGATGCATGGAAATTGTAAAATCAGAGACAAAGTGCTCAAGGTTCTAACCCCCAAGCATCACACCTCTGGCATTCCACCCTCCCCCTCAGCAGCTCACACCTGCACACAGGCTGCTATCTGACCTGTGCTTTCATGCGCAGATTAACGTGAAGAAAATTAAAAATGGTGACCTTATTTGTGGTCACCTTTGGAACTCTTCAGCCCTTCTGGTCTCTGTTGCCCAAATGAAGCAACCAAGAGCAGACACTCACTTTACTGCAGACAAAGTTCTTTAAACTTGACACAGATCGTCTGCTTTCATTAAATTTAATTTTAAATAGATCCTCTCTTATCATCTTATTCAATAATAAGTGTATCAGAACCACATAGACTGGGAGTTGGTCATCAGTCCTCACATACATGATCATGGGCACTTTTGCATATACACATAGAAACATATGGCATGTGTTGATCAACGGCATTAGGATGTCGCATTATCTGATTTCTTGTTATTGGGCAAAGGTGGGAGAGAGATGTAAATCGTCTTCTTTAACTCCCATTCCAAAGTTCTGCCCATCCTTAGAGTGAAAGTTCTAAGATCAGTTTTCAGAAGCAGCATCAGTAAAGACGTATAAAAGGATATACAGTTACACCACATGCGCTAAAAACGTGTAGACGATCCTACAAAGCTATGTATTAAGCTATGTATTATTTATAATATACTTACTAAATTTACAATGAAAATTTCTTTTGAAATGTAAATACTTTTTCCCTAGTTTATATTTTGTAACCAAAAGCTAGGTTTTCCTTATTTCTTTAAAAAAAAACATAAGGGCAATTCATATTTATATTCTTCTCAATTTCACAAACCAAAAATGAGTTGCAGGCTAATATAATTATAAAAGTATTTAGAAGAAAAACCAAAGCATATTGATTTTCTTTGTGACTATACCTACTATTCTTAACCTTTGTGTCGGAAATTCTTCCATCTGCTAAAGATTCTTTATAATTGTCCCACTTTATTATCGAATCATTATGCAGGAATTAGAAGTTAATATGAAAATAAGAGAACTCTATAAGATGCATAAGTGAATTTTACCCCAAAGTAGGGTGGTAAGAGCCTGTTATCCTTTACAAGAGGTGGTTAGCTGCCACCAGCACCAGGCAGTGTTCACACATGAATGGCATCCCTCTCTCCCCACAGCTGGGATTTGGCTTCAAACTCTTGTTTTCATATAACACTCCAGGGAGTTGCTGGAAAGCTGGTGGCCTCGATGCTCAGCTCTCAAAGCATGGTCTGAAGGGGACAACAACCCCTAGACGCTGCCAGACACTTATGTCCTCAGTAGTTCAACTCTGGCTGATGATGATTGAGTGTTTCAAAATGGCTGGTAGAAAGGTAGACAATAAATGAATTACTTAATACTTGATCACAGTGCCATACTGGCAAGCATTGAAATTGTACATATGTGCAATTGTTAGGTGTGAATTAAAACCTTTACACATGAGATCTCTACTAAATAAGTTTCTTTAAGCTATCTTTCTTCATTTGTTTTTAATTATGTTTATGTTGGGGGGGTATGGTATTTTCACAAAAGTGTAGGTGACTATGGAAACCAGAGGAGTGCACTGAATGCCCCGGAGTTGGAGTTACAGGTGGATCCTGGGAACTGAACCCTAGTCCACCCTAGAAGGCTCTGCTTGAGTCATCTCAAAGGTGTTTAATTAGCATCTTTATTTAAAAAAAAAAAAGATTCGCAGACCACCCAGATGTGCATGGAAGCTTGGGAAGCAGTTGGTGACATATTTATTGCATTCTGGATCCTCTTGTAACACTGTGTCAGAGGAGGATGATCTGGAGAGGTAGCTCAACAGCTAAGAGCACTTGCTGCTCTCGCAGAGAGCCTGAGTTTGGTTCCCCAAACGCAGATGGCAGTTCACAACCATCTGTAACTCCAGCTCTGGGAAATGACACCCTTTACTGGACTTACAAGGCACCAGGCACATGTGTGGTGTACATGTGGACATGAAGGGAGAACATACATACTACACAAAATAGAAATAAATAAATCTTAAAAAAAAATATGTCAGTTGGGGATAAGAGGAACTGTTTGATTGGAAGGGATGTGGAGGTAGACAGTTCCCAGGAGTCCCATGGCGTCTCTGTTTTAGTTTGATAAAAAGAAAAAAAGAAAGAGTTCTTCTTTGTGCCTCTTTCCTGAAGTTCTTTAACCTAGGCTTCAGAGCTAGCACGGAAGAAGCCATGGTGCCTGATCTCTAGGCAGTTTGGGTTTCCTTTGTTCTGTTCAGAAACACTAATGTTTAAAATCACAAACATCTTCAAAACAAGGAATTCTGGTACAAGATAAAATATGATCTAAACTTAGCTCCAAATGGGATTAAAACTAGGGTGTTTCTTCTCAAGCCGTCAGTTTGTTTATGTGATGTGTGGTATCACGTTCAAAGAGAAAAGTGCTCTGGCCCAACACCGCCAGCTCCCATGACATGCCTCTGGCTGGTAGGATACCCCAGGTCCTGTTTTGTTTGTATGGTATAAACTTCGTGTGTGAAGAAACACAGCAGAATGCAAACCTGGTATTTTCCATTAACTTACAAAGTCAAATGGCTTAAGAACTTTTTCAGATACATTTCCTCTTCCAACCCATTTATAAAATTGTAAACAGAAGTGTGGGCTCATGGTATCTTCTTATAAATTCTGGAAATTTTCTGAATGAGAGAGTGCTTCAAAACCCAATCACTGTCTGGGCAAACTTCACTGAGGACAAGGGTTCACTGACTAATCCACCAGGAAGTAGACGAAATTTAAGTCTAAGGCAGTGAGAAGGCCAAGTAAATAACAATGCTTGCCACCAGGTCTGATTACTTCTGTTAGCTAGATCTCTAAGACCCACATTCTGGAGTGAGGGTTGGGGGATATGGCACATGACACAATGCCTGCAAGCTGTCCATTTTGTGATATGACATCACCACCCTTACTTCCCCAGAGCTGGAGAGATGACTCATTGGTTAAGAGCAACTGGCTGGTCGTTCAGGAGATCCAAGTTTGCTTTCCAGTACCCAATAGAATGGCTCACAGCCCTCTGTAACCTCAGTTCTATAACTCCATTTCCTCGGGACCTAATACCCCCTTCTCTGTAAACATCAGGCACACACACAGTGAAGGCAAAATATTCATACACATAATAAAAATAAAAATAAACCAATCTTTAAAGAAGCATTTTGTCAGTAATGGACAGCGTAGTAATCATCTCTCCACACAGGAGCACACATTCAAGTATTTTCAAAATTCTTTGCCATGTGTGTAGGGGCAAATAAACATGGCGTGGCAGCCTCCACTTGGGTGTCTTGTAAATATTAGGGCACCTGACCAGTAATATTCATGGCCAAGTCCTTTGTTTCCACCAGTCTTCATTCTCCCTGTCACAATGCCATAAAGTCCATCAGAAGCATGTGTCAACTGACCTGGAAACTTCTTTTTCAGCTTGGTTTGGTTCAGGGAATGAGAACTTTGTACCCTGCATTTCATTAGAGACGACTTACAGTTGGAAAGCAAATGGGTTAGATCCCAGACGGTTCACTAGCCTATCGAGCAAGGGCATCACTGAAGTTAACTGCTTCATTTCCAGACAGCGTGTCTGGAAAAGCATGAGAACAACAGACACAGAGAAGAAACCTCAAAACGCTTGTTCTTTTCTCATTCACAGCACTGGGGTGCTTTCTATATGGCTTCAGTTGTCCAAAGTGGGACACATACAACTCAACTCCTGTTTCCAAGAAACACAGTGCAAACACCATGAACACCTCTAGATGATATTAAGCTGCGTCATAACCATCTAGATTTGTAAGCACTTTAATCATCTCCTTGTCTTGAGATTCCTGGTTACAAACTGACAGCTTGAATTTCTTGACTGACATCTAAGTGCAATGGGGATCAGAAGAACGCACCTTCTTTACAGATGTAATGACCAAGGAGGTCATTCATGAGCACGGTTGTGCCAGCATAAGAAACTGAAGACAAAGTTTGGTCACATTTTGTGACTCCTTGTCTGTATTACTCAAACAGATTTCTAGGTGAAACATATTGTGTGAGCTCGTCACACTGCTCAGTGTAGGGCAGTCTCCCATGTGAAGAATTCGGATCGTGTCTAGAAGACACTATCTCACAGCAGGCACCCTGGTTGTCTGGTACTTAATGGCCACAGTAGTAATGGGGGATAATTCACAAGGCCCTCTTTCAATGAAGAACAATCAATGGCTGCCGAGGGAGGGGGAATCAGTTTTATTCAGAGACAAGCTTTCTGATAGGCTATCTGAATCCCAAGTGGTCAGCCCAAATCACCAGAGAGAGGGAGATGTTGGAGGGGGTGAGGGAGGAGTGGAGATGGCATAAACATGGGACTCATAGATAAAATTCTCAAAAATAAAAATATAAAAGTATAATGTATTATGTGCTTGTCGATTTCTATGGAAACAGAATGGAATAAAATACACCCAAATTTACCTAAATTGAATTTGCTCATTGTTGATTCAAACATCACTGAAGAATCAAAACTTACTACTGCCTAATGTGTTTCCCATTTAAACTTCACATGTCTTATGCTTTTTTATAGGAGGAAATGAGAGAGAAGCCAGTATTTTCTGTAGTTCCTGCAGCTGATGTGTCAGATATCCCTTGATCCTAATGGACTTGTAGACCCATTCATTCCTTAATGATTCCTATAAGCCAAATAAGAGAAATGTAGATTATTTTATTCAAGCACAGATTATGAACATATCTACAATAATGTCATTGTTACTTCACTGAAAATAAAATATTCTATGCTCAGTAATTATAAAGTAACAGAAATTGTGCCCCCTAATCAAGATGGATCGAAAATGAACAAAAATTAAATAAATAAAGTGAAATTCAAAAGGCAGGTGATTGTTAATTTGGCTTGTATTTTTTTTTCTTGATTTAGAGTTGATAGGTTTTGCACATGTAGATGACAGTTTCTGGTAAAGTAATTTAATTTTATGTGTCTTGAGTCTCCATGGCTTCATTCAAATTGTACTTATCACATACATATGGAAAGCTGAGAGACCAGAGGAAGCATCACATGATATCCAAAAGTGTCTCCACTTATGAGAAAACGCAAGGCCGTCTCTCCCTGATGGCTTATAATTAAAACATTCAGATAATTATGCCTAATGAATAATTAATCTCTCTATCTTAAGGCATCTTGAGTGAGTTGGAATGGAATACCTCTGCTGAAGAGAGATGAGCGTCTCTCCATCCACTCTGTCTTTTTCCTCCCTCCTCTCTAAGAAAGAGAAAGTTTCATAACCGGGAGGAGAGAGACAAGACACAGAGATGCAGTTAACAAAGGTCCTGTCTGGTCAATCAGTCAGAAGCCAGACTGTGTCTATTAAAGCATGTTCCCTGATATGATGCTTAGAAATGCCTCTTTGCCTGCTAACCTGTGCATTCTGGGCCTTTACATATGGACCATGTTCCTCTGAGCATGCCCTTGAGCACTGGATCTGTTCTGATGAGCCTACTTTTTTCTTTACTACTTTAAAACATGAGTACCCATCACCCGCCAGATAACACATTTTCTGTACGAAGCCCAATAGAAGGAAAATGGACAAGAGATAGAGAGCAAGTGCTGGTCTGTTGGATCCCCCTGGATAATCTCATTAAGGTTCTGGTGGATTTCTTTGAAGTTGACAACTACCCTAGCCTGTGCCAGTGCCTCTGGCCCTTTCCAAATACAAGCACTCCACTTCTCCCTACCAAAAGAAGGAGCTTTCTGGAGGAGCCTCAACTGTCTCTTTCCAAAACTTTGAACCCCAGATGTTCTTGTGGGCCACGCTGTTCTCTGAAGTTAAACTCACTCGGGTTCTTTCCTGGAGCTGGAGAGTGGCCAGCATCTAGCTCGACTCATGTGGTGAAGTTCACTGCTTTGTGATTTATAAAATGTCCCCAGTAAAAGTTAGTAAAATAAAATAATCTGTTCCTTATTTACCCTACCCAGTGGAAAAGAAACAGCATAATTCATTTCGAAGAATGCTTAATTTTATGTGCTTGATGATAATTACTTAAACACTCGCTTACATTTTCCCAGCAGCTCCCTTCCCTTCAGAGAAGTCGTCCCATCAGCCCAGCGCTCACTGTCACAAGCAAAACACAAAGACTACTTTCTGCTGCTAATGCCTGATGGCTGTTTAATTACGGTAAGGCATGCAGAAAGATGACTCTTTTTTTTTCTTGATGCTTTCCAAGAAAATGCAAAAACGGATCACGTCTAAATTACTATTGGAAATTCCGCTTTGGGTAATGAAGAGGAGAAACGTGTGTTTGCCTTTCTCCCAATCTTCACCTATAAATAACTGGATTTCTGTTTTTATATAAAGAGAGTTATATACCGATTCATGGAATATCAGTGTTTTTACAACATTGGGTGATAGTGACTGTTCTTAGGCCCCCAGACGCTATGCTCGACATGCGTTGGAGGCAAATAATTTGGATTGAGGCAGAGGCAGCCAAGGAGATTCTCTGCCCCAACATTGGTCTTCTCTCTGAATATCCCAGTTCCTTTGCGTGGGAGAATACACAGCCACTGAGCCCTTGCATGCGAACTTGACCATCAACCTAAGATACACCTTCAAGAGGTGATGATGGTAACAGCAGGCTCTATTGCAGCTCTCACCAAATAACAGCACAAGCTCTCAGCATTAATTATAAGCCATTACTCACTCTTCTTCTGCGTTGCTTTGTTTTGTACGTAAGCAAAATACTCCACATTTTGGGGGACATGTGAAGGAATTTAGGAACAGGAAAAGAAAACCATGTCCTTACACTTGGGATGGTAGACATCAGTAGCGAGTAGGGTGCCTCATAACTTAAGAAATGCCTGGTACAGTGGTTTTCAAGTGATTTCATACCATAGGGACAGTGGCCATCATCCAGCAAGTATCACGATTTGCAGTTGCTACTAGCATCTAGTGTATAGAGACCGGGAATAACTCTAGATATCATATAACAGGCATGAAAGCCTTCCCTAAAACAAAGACCTATCCAGGACAAAATACCAAAGATATCACCAACAAGCCTTGACCTTGGAGGACGGAAGGGCAACGGTCCCAAAGATTGGTTTTACTTGGAAAGTAAAGGTTGAGATTTTGTTAACTTGCCTTTCCCCTAAATGAACCCATCATGACTAACTAAGGCTGAGGTATGAAATGAAGCTACTGTCTATCAACAGAAGGAAAGGTGAGGGAAATGTAGTGGGGCCCCATGTGGACTATCATGCCCAGAAACAAAGAAATCCTATCACTTGCAGAAGTGTGGGTGAACCTAGAGGATGCTGTGTCAATTGTCCCAAAGAGAGACAGTGTAAAATCTCAGTCATCGCAGAATCTAAAAACAACAACAACAACACAAGAAATAACTCACAGTAATAAATAGCAGATAGGAAGTGGTAGATGCCGTGCTGAGAAGACATAGAGAGAAAATGTTGTTCAAAAAGAACCAGCCAAACCAAAAAAATCCCACAGTTAGTCGGGTTCAAGAGACCCACTCAACGCCATGATGACAGCTAATGATGACATACCCTTGTCTCTTCTGTGCCTTCTGTTTATTAAAACTTTTGTTACTATTTCCAGTTAGCATGCAAAGCAATGCTTGCATTTGCATATGGTGCGTCCTCATGCCTTGTTCTTAGTTGCTCTCCCCGAAAGCCTTTCCAGCTTTTCTTCCTGCCTCTTGTTAAGGCCGTTCGTTATCCCAAGTTGTCTTCTGCTTTCAAGATACATTTACTTTTCTTGTTCCCCCTACATCCTCTTTCCTCTCCCCTTATAGTCCCCTTTATGCTTTCCAATCCTATAAATAGCATCCTGTGATTATTTGATCATATGTAGTATTATATGATTAGAGGTAGTATCTGGTTTTTTGAGTCAGGCAAATTTTTAACATGCTGATCTACAATGCAGTCCACTTTTCCTATATTCTAGTTTTCCTCTTCATTAAGACTAAAGAATGGGAGGTGGTGGTGCACGCCTTTAATCCCAGCACTTGGGAGGCAGAGGCAGGTGGATTTCTGAGTTCGAGGCCAGCCTGGTCTACAGAGTGAGTTCCAAGACAGCCAGAGCTACACAGAGAAACCCTGTCTCTAAAAAAACAAAACAACCACAACAAAAAGACTAAAAAATATCCTATTAAATATATATATATATACATATATATGTACATATACATTTATATATAGCATTTTCTTTATCTGTAGAATATTCTTGAAGACTACTAAGACAGCAGATTTTAGACATTCTACAACAAAAAAGAATAAGTCAGTGTAATACTATATAGAAATGCTAATGAGCCTCTTTTAACTATTTCATATTGGATTCATATTTTATACAAAAATTATATGACATTTTAACTTTATTAATTTAAAAATAGCTTACAAAATGATTACGTGACATGTTAACTTTATCAGTTCAAAAATAACTTAAAGAGAAATTTTTGAAGTCTGTGTAGACTATGAAAAAAACATTTGTCAAGAGGAAGGATTCTTGGAAACATAATTAATGAAGTCTGGAAAAGAAACAGGGTTAGAGCATTGGATGAGATTAGCACCACAGTTAGAACGTTGTGTCTGTAGTAAACATTTGAGGTCATTGCCATAGTGCTGGAGTAGAAGTATGCATCACAGAGGGGTCCATTCATGTGAAGAAGTCCACGTTGACTACACAGGGAGCTTTATATTGCATCTCCCGATGAGTCTAGTGTTGAGTTTTTACCACTGAATTACGTTTAGTAATTTGTATTTGGCACCTGAAGCTTAATCAAAGCAACTGCTGGTCTCACAGATCAGAGAGAATTGCTCTCTGGTTTTGTCAATGTTAAGAACATCTGTGAAGTCAAGCAGCACTCCAGCCCTTAAAAATGAGCATAAGGAACTACTTCCTGGAGGTCTGCACTCCATCGACTCTCAAACATATTAAGTCTGTTTTTAGGAAAAAATGTTGGAGAGAGAGTCTCTCACTTTGGGGGAACTAGTGCATGGATCAAGGAGCAAGATGCCTAGCCAATGGTCTAGTATCTAATGTTGTGGAACATGCATTGTGAGGCAGATCTAGGCTAGCTACAGAAGAAGCTTAAAGAGTTTCATTCAGTATTAGGGGGAAATATTGAAGAAGAAGAAAAAGAGGAGAAGGGGGAAGAGGAGGAGGAGGAGGAAGAGGGGGAGGAGGAGGAAGAGGAGGAGGAGGAGGAAGAGGAGGAAGAGGAGGAGGAGGAGGAGGAAATGGGAAATATGTCTGAACTATGCCCAAAGTTCTACTAGAAAAAGTTGCCCGGTAGATGATACGATAGTTAGGATGAAATAAGAGCTCCAGCCAAAGAAGTAAACATGATCTTAGACCCTTCACACTTGAGGATAAGAGAAACCCTATCTTGCCCAGAAGGGTTTGTTTGTTTAAATCTTAGCTGTGAGCACTAAGCATTATAAGGCATCAAGGTGGTACCCAAATCATTTGCAGGAGAATCAGATCAGGTCGGAACTACATTTGATCTGAGTAGCCAAAAATGTTACTGTGAGATTTCTGTGTGGTAGTTAATATGAATGGAATATTTAATAACTATCTGTTAGGCTCTCTCGGCTCTGCTTTCAAAAGTTCTGATCATAATTCTTAAATTTTCTCTTCTTCCTTAAAAAGGAAATGAAACTATTTTTTTGTCATAGGAAGTATTCAATTTTGACATTATGAAAGGCAATTCTCACTATATTTTCATTAATAGCAAAATAGAAAATACTAGCTAATATCCATTCCTTAATCTTCAATGGCCACATTACTAATTAAAGTCTCCTAAAAATACAGACTTTAAATCTGAGGATTATTTATTGGCTAATAGAATGAGGCTTCTTAAAACTGTCTGTGTGCACATTTACTACTTCCCACCGCAAAAGCTAAATATAGTATTTCCTTGCTGCTATAGGAAAAAGTAAGGGATATTTCAGACCACACAGGAAGAATAATTTTTGCTGTGGTTTTAAAGGTATATTCCCACATTTAATGATAAAAACAGAAATCAGTTTTAAGAAACATTTTCCATATGTGCCCAAAAAGAAAGGACAACATTATTAATTAGAGAAAATGCAGTAGTTGCTGATGTCTGAAGTCTTCAGTTTATCCATCCTCAAGTGTATCTGGACTCACATATGAACCTTCACAAAAAAAAAAAAAATACACATACACTGAGCATCCCAGACATTCAATATCATTTTCCCATGGGCAATTTCCTAAAATACAACATACTCCAGTTTTTAAGAACCGCTGTCTTCATGGCTTCAGCAGACAAGGCTATTCGATTCCTCCCAAGAGATGGAAGGAAAGTGATCAAAAGTACAGGTGCCTAGCCTCACGTGTGTTCTCCAGCACTGTGAGCAACCCAGGAGGAAACTCTAAAACAATCCCAGCCTGAGCATCTCACTGAACGCTGTGAATGCCATCCAGGGGTGGGGGGTGTGAAGTATCAAGGAGAGACCAGAGATGTTCAGTGCCTGGCTGCTCCTAGTCGCCGATCATCAGCTGTCTGCTGTAGAGCTGGAATTATATTTATGCCTTAGCAAGTTCATACAGTTTGACTATGGATCTAGGTACCACTCCCAAGACAATCCCTTTTAGGGAGGAGTAGAGCATCAGTATGTACCCTTCAAAATACCTCTTCTCCACTGTCACTATAAAGGAACAGGACTGCAAAGTATAGGTTCAGGGAAAGAAATGTATTGCATGATTGCTTATCATAAGTGAAGGTTATTTTTGTGCTTACCCAACTCAGGGATTAAATGATTTTTCTGGTTTTTGTCCAGCTTTCTTATTTATCTTGACCCTCAAGGTGTAAAAGAAGGAATGCAAAAACAACCTTTCAAGAAGAATATTAAAAAAAAAAAAAAAAAGATCTTTAACAAAAATCTAAAGTCTAAAAGGCAAAGTTAGATTAAAACAAAATAAGGGACGGGTGGGATGATCTGAAAAAGCAGCCCAGAACTATGACCATCTAAGAGCTGCTTCAGAGGGTGGGCTTGAAGCCAGCGAGACGCTCACAGGGTACAAAGGAGTAAATAAATGTTTTGCAAACAGGTGCTATTGGCTGGTGGGTTTGGGTTGGAGAGGCTTAGGCATTTGTCCACTCTCCCATGAAATGATCCTAGGAGCTCTCAAGATGTGAGAGATGATGTGTTATTTTTATGTTGAAGCCACTTCTGATTTATTAGAGAGTATAGGTTGGGAAAATGACCACCCAAGTTTTCTTCATCTTCTCTTCCAGATGTATTTTGCATTTGTATCCTGCGTCTCCAACGAAGTAGACTGTCCTTTTGTAAATACACACACAACTATATACAGCCTTTATATGAAGTTATTTCTCTCAATTCCTTAGAAATTCTTATAGATATCGAATGGCAAAAGCGCATCAAATTTTGTTTAGGGAGGTTTGGTTTCTTGACAGTAAATTAAAAACACAGAATTTTCACAGTCAAGTATTGTTATGTCTCAGTGCTGGTTAGTACAGAGCATTTGAATTTTCTTCTATGATGGGTAGTCAAAAAGCCATAACTGCTATTATGTAAGTTCAAATAAAGGAAAGATTCATCTGAAATTTGGTAAGTCTGGTATTTGGCTACTGGTCAACTTAGATTAAACCAGAGTTATCGCTGAAATGTTCACTTATATAACTCATCCTGCTGAAGAATGTTCGTCTCTCCCATGCCACACAAGTAGAGCTGGCTGGACTCTTTAACAAGTGGGTGTGCTCTGGGGGTAGCACGAACAGAGTCGAGTAGGAGGATAACAGCTCTACCTGGGAATGTGCCACCGGAACAAACGCCTGATTCCTCAGAACACTTTCTCTGAACGTGTGATTGGGTACTGAATCATTGAACGCTTAAAATGTGGTGAGTTTCAAAGCACCTTAGACACCATTTTTTAAATGTATATTAAATATCCTTTGGCTCAGTAAAATATCATTGTCACGGTAAACATATTCCAATAATGAATCCGACTAATTCCGAATGACATATCTTTAGAGGAGAAGCAAAATTAAATTTTCTCTATAATTTAATTGAATCTAACGAGTAGGGCTGGGTACCCAAACATGGGTACACTTTCAAGAATTAGAGATATTAAACTTTCCAGCTTCCCTTCAAAGTGTGTTTTAAACTATTGAGTTGCTTTGTGACTATGAGATTCATCCTCATTATTGCATGAAATAATGGGTTCATCCTCGAGCTGTGCATATGCCACAATTTATATGTCAGTTCTCCAGTGAACTACACGGTAATGTCTCCAATTTAGGGTGGTGATGGAGAATGTGATTATGAACACTCTTAGTTTGCATTCTAGTGGCGGTGTTCACGCATTTAGGTTTGGATTATACCTCGGGAAAAGCCCAAGGAAGACTTAACGTTTGTCTTCAGAAGATAATCCAGTCTTACAAAATGCTTTGCCGCTCTGTGCAAGGTATGCATGAGTAAAAGATCCAAGCGCAAGGTATCCATCCAGCGTGTTTCCGCTTCATCTCATGCTCGAAGCCACACACAACTGAGCAAGCTGCAGAAGTCAGTGAACTAGTGACCTCCAGGTGGTCGTCACCGAGAATGGGGCAAGGGATACTCCTGGGAGAATTCATGGCTTGAGTGCTCATTAGTATGTGTATTTCTAGAACATTCTCTGTGCATATTACTGTGACCCTCTTACAGCTGAAGGCTGATTATGTCAGACCTCACTTTGCTACATATAGCCACGTCTCTCTCCAACCTCCTGCTAAGAGCCACGCCTCTCTACAAGTTCCTGTTCCAGAAATCCCGCCTCCAGAGACTGAAGATGAAGCTGCTGATTGGGCCAAGTTGCTGCCGGACTTGGGGGAGGAGTTTTGCTTTATCTACCTGTCTGCTTGTAAGAAAGAGAATTCAATTAATGATGGTGGACTGAAAGCACACCATGTGTCGGTCTATGTTTTTTCAAACCCCTTCCCGCATTTCCGGTACCCTTAATTTTTCAGGCCCTGACTCCCATTCCAGACGACCCATTCATCCGTGTGGCTGCAGGCAGCTACATTTTACCCCAATAAAATTCTATTTAAAGTATTTTGTTCTGTGAGCTACCTTACTAGGAAAGAAATTTCTAAGGAAGACGCTCACTCCCAGGGCTCTTTAATATCGGGAGGACAGTTGATGGAAGCACATCGTTACAGTTAGATTCACGGACTTTTGAGTCGTTCTTGTGCTATACTATGCCTCTCCTTCTCTTTATTGCATATGCTTGTCTACAATGTCTGCATCCATGTTGGCATGTGTGCATATATGTATACCTAACCATACGTGGGAATGGGCCATATTTTTCTGACGCTAGGCTAACACGTCCAATTATCCTCGGTCCTCCTCATGTCCAACCACCCTTCTGACGGATGTGCTCTGGATACAGGCACTGCCCTGAGAGTGACCTTCAGGGATTGGCGCTCTAATTGGTACAGGCTGTCCTAATGGTTGATGGTATTTTAAGTGTTCTTGTTACATCTGTTCTCATGCTTCTTTCTGTCAGGCTGTTCTTAGTAGCAGAGACAGCCCTGTTCACACTTTGTGGTGCCTGTTCCTTCCCTTCATTTTCCAGTTGGACCGACTGTTCAATGTGTTGGGCTGCTGTTGACATACTTGCTATTTCAATCCTTCTGTGGAAGAATTACTAATTAAAATGAGAAACAAATGGATGGCAAAAAGGAAAGGAGATGGGATACAAATGTAGGCGGGGGAGAAAGTTCTCATTCTTTGAAAGTGAAGTTAGAAGTAATTTACTGAGAGAAGCCACAGTAGAAAATTAAGCTGCTTATACCAGAGAGGGAGATAATAGTGAGTGTGCATCAGTGGAGCTGAGTCAATTCTCTTAGTAAGCTGCAGGTTGGAACAACGTTAAATTGTAACGTTTTGTTTGAAAGATGCCAAGGAAAACTAAATGGTCAGCAGTCCACATGACAAAGGAAACAGACAAGAATCTAGGCATCTTGCCGAAGGTTTACCTAGAGATGAAAAGAAAAGACACGCTTCTGTGTGGGAACTCAAAAGATGGTGCCTCTCACCTGCTCACACTGAACAGTGGGAATTCAGCTCTGGGTTGTAACACCATTGACTTCTGTGGTCACAGTCCGCCCGGTTTCCCCAGTATCCACACAGTTGTCCAAGCGCTCACCTTAAATGGATTTCTTACTTTGATTCTCACAACCAAAAGAAAGCTAGCATTCAAACTAACCACGGCTAGACAAACAAAACTCCAAAAGAGACACGTTGGGGAAAATTGTATTTGTTAACTATCGCTGTAAGTAGGGCTTGGTTCTGGGATAACAGCAACTTGTAATAATTCCTCGATTTCTCTCTTAAGGATCAGATGTGCTCCTCGGGGGTAGAGGGTGGCGAGTTTGATAGCAAACTCTGTGTGTCAACTCTCGCTGAGTTTTTCTCATAGTCACCCCTGGCCTGCTGTAAAAGATCTGTAAGTGTCCATTAAAGGTGATGTCACCTAAAAATGGACTCAGTAGCGACTATGAAGTTTATGAGAAGAAAATTCAAAACTGCCTATGGTCAGAAGATCACCAATTCATTCTGTCCTGCAAAATTTAGTTTGCCAAAAGCCCTAGATTCTGATGCTAAAGATAATGACAAACTATGGTTTGAAATGGGACCAGAGATGCCCACAGAGGAGGGGCAGGGATCTCTGATTTTTATATCTTCTTCTCTTACCCAATGGAGCACTTCCTGCTAAGTGCTCCTGTGTACAGCCGTGATTAGACCTTAACCTTGGCTTAAATTCACTAGATCTGTGCTGTCCAATGTGGTAGTCATTAGCCACATGTGGCTTCATAAATTTAAATTAAATTAAAATAGAATCCAGTTCCTCATTGGCACTCGCCCTGTTCCACACTCAGTAGCCAGGTGTGCCTTGTGCCAACCACACTGAATAGTACAAAATGATGAATCTTTTTTTTTAATTTTTATTTTTATTTTAACCAGGAAGTTTTATTGAACAGTTCTCATCCAGAACAAATTCATTTCTGAGGGAAATTTCTAGCCGCCCTAGTCCAGCCTACCATGCTTCATTTCTGCTCTGAGACAGATGATGTAAGCAGTGAGCAGACTGTGAAACGGTGTGAGGTTGTAGTGAGTCCTGGGTAGACTATAAAATGGCTGATACTGCTAACCAGCCCAGCATGTCTTCCATGGTGGCATCAGGTAGCAGCTTCAGAAGCACACATTCGTAGACACGTGGAAACTATTCTCAGAGCTGAAAAATAGAAGTGGGCTGGGTTTCTCTGCCGCATGTTACTCAGTCATCAACAGAGGCACTAAGAGAACTGAAAAATAAAAGTAGTGTGGTCCAAGAAGAGTCTACAGTGCTTCATTCATATCTGGTCCTAAGAGACCCAGAGACTTAGAGGAGTGCTCCTGGGAGTTGGCCATGGGAGTTGATACTGACCAACTAAGGTGTTGTCAGTCGCCCACCAAATGGGCGGGGCATCTTGCTCTCTCCATCTAGAAATCCTCTGATCTGTTGTATCTACTTTCTAGTGCTTTAATGAATGCTTTCACCTCTGCTCTTCACTGATGTACATGGGACAGCATTTGAAAGGGAAGTGGTATGGGGTCTTAACTAGCATGTGGTCCAGGAAGTCTGAGCCTTTAAAGTTTGTGCCAGACGGAGGTATAACTGAGCCATCTGGAGAAGGACTCTTGAGTTGCTGAACTTAGTACAGTCACCGACTTCTGGAATATAGACCTTTGAATGTTTTTCTTAAATTGGAGCAAGTGGACTTGAACTTTGTTTGGGATAGTTGGGATCATGTTGAACTGAGCTCCTTAGGAGCTGTGTATGAAAATGAGAAAGTGTGTGTATTAGGAACTAGTCATGAAACGAGCATGGAAGATAACTTTCTTCCATGGTTGGGCTATTTCCAGATTTGTGGAAACATCTTTTCTCCATCTGGCACATTTTTGGTTTTATACAATCTAACCTCAAATTTCTGGCCCATCTCCTTACAGCAGAGGCAAGCACTTATTCCAAGGCTTCTGCCAACGTCTGTCCTATGGCCTGAGCTGATCACTCTATGGATGAGCAACCTGACCTCGGGATGATGAGGCGATACAAGTAAAAGGCAAGCATCCAGTCCTGACAATCCTTCGAAGAAACAACAAAACATCAGGTTGGAAGCCAAGAAACACAAATTCTACTCCTAATTACCCAGCATGTTCAGCCTGAGACAAAGTTACTCTATCTCTTCTCTTTCCTGACCTAAGTTTCTTCCCATGTGAAAGCGAAGAGTTGCTACTAAAATAGCAGAATTTTCCAGCGTGTGTTTTATGCATGCTAATGAGCTCCCTGTGAGGGGAAGGAAAACTTTATAGCTCCAAAGCTGAGTTCCCAAAGTTTCTATGCCATAAAACTCGTGAGAACATTCAACACAACCATGTGCTTTGTGAACCTTCTACAAATGCATAGGTATGCAGCACTTTTTCAAGTTCTTTGATCTTAGACCCTTGCCTTCATCAGGATTTCCACGGCATTCTACAGAGCTCATTCTCAGGAACTGTGTGAGAGAAGTCTCTAAGCCTCACTTGGAGAGAACATGGAAGTGTGGGCTTTGTGAACATAGCTGCTGGATTCCAGCAGAGCTCAGAGATGGAGGGAAGTCACTTCTATGTTACACTTACACCTGTTTGAAAGCATCCCCTTTCCTCCCTTGGAAATTTCACAAGGCTCCCCCAGAGGCACGGCTAGCACAGGGCCAAGTGGGCAGCTTGATTGGATTTTTGTTTGAATCAGGCAAGTGCGCTGGCGTTGAGCAGCACCAGAGAGAACATGCATTCCTGAGCCTCTCTGCCATTAGCCACACAGCAGCTGCAGCCCATGACTGAGCCATTCTTCAGCATCCCCAGGCAGACAACTGCAACACTGTGGAGTGAAAAAACCAACGGAGGGCTGAGAGACTCCCTTTCAGGATGTGAAGGGCAGGAATCTACTGGCTTACCTTTAACCAGAGGTGTCCTACATTGTGTCCCCAAGGTTCCAGAATTTGAGACAATTGGGCGAATATCTCATCTAGTTATACTGTAGCTTTACTGCTGTCTTTTACATTTTCATCTGTAAGAAACTCATTATCAATGCTCACCAGTGTACCTGCAAAGATCTACTAGGTAGGAGAGTATACTGGCCAGTTTTGTGTGTCAACTTGACACAAGCCAGAGTTATCACAGAGAAAGGAGCTTCAGTTGAGGAAATGCCTCCATGAGATCCAACTATAAGGTATTTTCTCAATTAGTGATCAAGAGGGGAGGGCCCCTTGTGGGTGGTGCTATACCTGGGCTGGTGTCCTGGGTTCTATAAGAAAGCAAGCTGAGCAAGGCAGAGGATGTAGGCCAGTAAGTAACATCCCTCCATGGCCTCTGCATCAGCTCCTGCTTCCTGACCTGCTTGAGTTCCAATCCTGTCTTCCTTTGGTGATGAACAGCAGTGTGGAAGTGTAAGCTAAGTAAACCCTTTCCTTCCCAACCTGCTTCTTGGTCATGATGTTTTGTGCAGGAATAGAAACCCTGACTAAGACAGAGAGTCTCCTTCATTTTTGGTTTAAATGTAGCTATCAGGGTGGGCGATATGGCTCTGTGGGTAAAGGTGTTTGCGATCAAACCTGACAACCTGAGTTTGATTCCTGAGATCCAACACAGTAAAAGAGAACTAAGTCCCACCATGTTTTCTGACCTTCACAGGCATACTGTGACATGTCCCAACCCTTAAATAAAGAAATGCAATAAGAAGATTTTAAAAGTAAGTTAAAACTTGACTTCCTAAGGATTTCATCTGCTGATTTAGTTCTGCCTTCTGGGGTCAAACAGATGAGCTTACCCCATCTCGTGACAGTCCTAGTAATCAGAGGACTTTATGAAAAGCTGAAGTTCTAATAAAATAATACCAGTCAGCCTACTTTGAGCATGTTCCTCACATAATTGACAACAGAATTTGATGTGCAGCATGTGGGAACCTGTGTGACATCCCCCTCTATCAAAGCCAGTGAGCGTCTACAGTTCTCCCTTAGGATACTGGATGACAATATTTAAAAGCAAAAAATCTATAGAACTGAAGCATGCCATCATCCGTGTAACCATGTTTCTGCAAGTGCTGGAGCGAGTCCTCAAGCTGGTGTTGAGCCGTCAGGCCAAAGTCCCCAAGTACATGGGCAGCAGCGACAGTCCGAGCATCTACTGACAATGAGATGTTATATGACAGAAGACATTGGGCTCTGCGATGGCTGTGGACATGGGACCAGAGGGATTAATGTTGGCACACTGTTTGATCTGGGGCCGATGAGGACACAGATATCGGTTACAGTGAATTCTATGAGGTAAGTATAGCTTTAGCTTAGGAACGTAAGGTAAGTAGCAAATTTTTGGAGGGGAAACCAGGAAAGGGGATAACATTTGAAATGTCAATAAAGAAAATATCTAATAAAAAATATCCTCATGTCTTTGCTTCAATTAAGTGATATTTATCCTTTTGAAATCTCAGGTCATTTTTTCCTTAGCTTAGGAACATCTTGGTGCTATTTCTCTTAGATATATATACAATGTGGCTAATATGAGCTCCTCCCCGTGGGAGAGATTTTGATAGGTGAATCACCAAAAAGTTGCTGGGGGTGGGGCAGGAAATAAATTGCTCTTAAATGTCTTAACTACAGAAACTAGATCTCCACTTATCAAATACTTTGGGAATTTCCCGTGGTCACTGTCTGTGCCAACTGACTAAATCATGTCTCAGTTTAAATGCCCATAGTTACTTTAAAAAGTTGATTATTCGATTAACATAAGCTCGAAGGACCCAAATACTATTAGAGCAGCAAATTTAGTGCACCTAGAATCCTGGAATTAACACTTGGTGATTTCTACTGTTGAAATGAAAAGTGGCTCTAATGTGAGCAGCTCCTGAGGAAACCTTAGGCCAAGTCATTCTTTTCCTGTAGCCAACAGCTTAAGAGATTTTCTTTATGAAACTATTTGTTTTATTATCTCAGAGAGGAAAGCTTTTGTTGTTTGTGTTAAATAATGTGCCTCAGTTTACTTGCCTCTCTCCACTGAGATAATCTTTTTCATCTTTTTTGGAAGGAAGAGACAGGTCATTACGCAGTAGAAAAGTCACAAATGCTCTAAAAGACACTTTAAAAAAATACATGGTGAGATTTTGAAGGTTTTTTTTTCCCTCACAGATTGAAATTCGTTTGGCTTATTTGTTGACTTTGGACTGAACACATCACCTAGCATTACTGAGCTTGGTCTGGAACCATATTAGTGTATGTACACATGCAGAGCAATGTGTTTCTTCACTTCCTGGCGAAATGTTCTATCCAATGCAGGGATAAAACAAATTCCTAGTACATACATACACAGCCTCTCCCTCTCCCTCCCTCCCTTTCCCCCTCCCTCCCTTCCTCCTTTTCTCCCTCCCTTCTTTTCCCCCCTCCCTCCTTTCCTGCCTTCCTTGGAATGCTCTGATAGGTACCAGTGTCTGAAGCAGACCTAACTGCTCATGGATTATCCTGGCACCTGTTTCCGGCCTCTACAGGAAACAGTTCCTAACTAGGAGAAAAGATCTGGGATTGGAAGAGTTCACAGAGAGTGGGCCCATTGCTTCCCTTTGCTCCAGAAAGAGAAAGTCCTTCGTTCTAGAATGTAGACAGATCTTCTCTGAGGACAGAGTGAGAAAAGATGGCACTTTCTACTTTAGTAACCTAGCAAGGGGCTGCAAGCCAGATAGCCTCCAAGGCTCTTCTACACTCTCTAACTCCATTGCATCCGCCTTCAACTAAGATAGCTGGTGTTTGCCTTCAAGAGCCTGATCCATGCAGAAGCATGAAGACATTCAAGGATTTCTCTACACATCCAACCAGGGTCTCCTGAGCTCTTCCTTGGAGAAGGTCTTTTATAAGCAAACGCACAGGGAGTGACAGCCAAGCTCATTGTCTGCCGGACAGTCACAGTGGGGAGTTTGTAGTCCACCTTTGATAAAGGGTTCGCTCAGACAGAGTGGTTCAGCAAGTTTTGAAATGCTCACATTGTTAACAGATTCTTCCTCATAACATACATAAGCCAAATTCTATGTGATTTCAACTTACTTATTGGCTAGAACAACCTAAAATAATCATATTCTACATCTAGGGATGTCTTAAAATTAATAAATGCCACAAAACTGTTTTATTACAGCATATTTCACATATATATACATACTTATATATATGTATATATATATACATATATATAATCTAGCTTATCAACAAACTGCCTAAAGGTTTTTTTTTTAAATCTTCCAAACTTATTTGATGACACATCTGATTTGACATTTCATTACACTTAAATTGGCTTTTCAAAACTATCATTCATCTATATGTAGATATATAATAAGCTATTTATAATAATAAAATACTACCGTTGCAAAATGAGGAGAATATTATTCAGAATTTTTATTCTGTAAAGCTGCCCTTGCTGTTAAGCCCGTAACTGGAAGAGCGTCTCCCACGTTCCCACCAGTCCATCTGCTAAACTATCTTGGAGGGGGGTTGAATTTTGAGCCAGATTTTAGAACTTAAAAAAACTGGACAAACCCGTGTTAGGGGCGAAAGATGGGTTACATTTACTCATAGTAACAAGTGCATTCACTGTAAGCACGTGGATTTATCTGCCCTGTACTTAATCGTATGTTACTGATAGAAACTGTCTTAAGTTAAATCTGAATTTAATTTTCTATGCATAGTAGAAGTATAAGATGTATTTAAGATAAACTGACTAGGAAAATTGACTGTGCTATGGCACTACAGAAGTGCCTTATATGTAATGCTTTCCTATTAGCATATCGATTTTTTTTTTCATTGCTGGATATAGAGTCCAGGGCCTCGTACACGGTAGGCATGTGCTCTACCACAGGGCTGCATCGCTAGCCCTCCCTTAGCATAGATAGATAGATAGATAGATAGATAGATAGATAGATAGATAGATAGATAGAAAGATAGATAGATAGATAGATAGATAGATAGATAGATAGATAGATAGATAGAAAGATAGATAGATAGATAGATAGATAGATAGATAGATAGAAAGATAGATAGATAGATTGATTGATTGATTGATTTAGAGTTTATTCAACAACATATAATTTTGAAGTATTTCTACATTCAGCACACTTTGTAAAAATGTTTTTGAGACTATAATTTGGTCATTTCCCATTTTCTTCCTATATAGTCAAACCTTCCCATGAATCCTTCCCCAATTCTGTCAAATTTGTGTTTTATCTTTAATTGTATTGTGTGTGTCTATGTGTGTATGTGTCTGTCTATGTCTGTGTCTGTGTTCCTTATTTAGCCCTAGGGAAGGTTGTCTCTCCTGCTCTCAGCATCCCGAGCTGCCTGTAGTTCTCTGTCTAGGGCCGAGGCCTGGGCTCTCCTCCCTTACCCACTCTCCAGGTTATCATGTCCTCATTCACATCATGTTTCTGTAGCCACATTGTTGAGAAACCTTTGTGGGTATAGCTTCTGACATTCACAGAAACAAACTCCCTGCTTGTCTGGCTCCCGCTGTGTTTGTTCTCCTTCTTCCACAAGGATCCCTGAGCTTTAAGTATAGGGGGTTAGGGCACGCTCATTTGAACAGTCTCAGAAACAACATTCTCACAAATTGAAAGCAAGATTTCAGTGTTTGCTACCTATCACCAACAGAAAGTACGTAGTATAAAATAAAGTATACGATAGGTCAAAAAATGGCAAGGGCTCAGGAGAAAAAACTCAAGCACAGAAGAGAGAGAGAAATAAGAAAGAGTAGAGTTAGCAGAACTGTTGGATCCAATGAAAGTTGTCCCTCCCGTAAAGGCATCCAAGCGCTGTCCATTGGCTCCAGCGATGTGTCTGCTTGAAATCACGGAGCTTTTCGGGCACTTTCGTAGCAACTTAGTTCAATGTTGACACTGCTCTTGTAGTCTGAAATTGTCTGTTTTTCTTAAATCTTCGCTTTTCTCTCCCTTCTCAGCAGATTCCCCATTCAAAGAGGCAGAGTATGTGGGAAAAATCTAAGGTCTCCACTTGATGGGAATTCTTAACAATTTTAAGTGGCCACAAATCACATTAGAGAAGGAAAATCTCAGCCCAACAGCCCAAACCCAAGAATGTGTGAAAATATGGCAACTTGGAATTAAACTGAGGAGAGCCCAGATGGTAGGCTGTTTGTGTTTAGCCACGAGGACGTGAAATTGATTCAGATATGCTGTTCCCTTTTCATCCTGCCTTCCTCCCCTCACGCCCAGCGGCAGTAAAACCCATGTGCTGTGTGTAGTGCTCAGGGAATGCAAGCTTCTTCGAGCATTCTCCCAGAGAAACCAATGAAGATAAACAGACCTTGAAGGAATATTACACTTCGTACTCTGACTTCAGAGAAAGTTATTTGTAGTCTTTCTTTGCCATGGGTGTTACAAGCTAATTAAAGATAGCTTTGGTTTCTATGTGTGAAGTTCTTTGGGATATAGGCCTTCATGGGAAAATGACTCCTGATAATGTCTACACGTTTGCCCAAGGCTTCATCTCTTAGATACGTCAGTGCTCACTGAGTGGCTTCTCTTTCAGAGGGCCTTTATTGACTGTGTCTGTCTACCTTAAAAGCTCTTGCTTGTGATATTTATGATCCATGCCTGGATTTGTTCAATAGTCATATATTTCTTTATGACTTCAATGAATATCTTCCTTAAAAAACAAACTTTCCACACCAAATTCTACTGAGTTTTACCTGGAGACTCTCTATCTTGACTCCATGTACTCAATCTCTGCTTCTTTTCCTGTCTCTACATTTCTAAAGAAAATTGCTTACATTGGGAAAAAAGAGCCCTGACCTGTTTGGTTTCTAAAGGGATTCTATCCACATCCACTTAACCAGACTCCTAGCCCAATTCCCTCAGGGTTAGATTTTCAGTCTTTGCATCTCTTTAAGGTCATCAATGGGAGGAGAGGCCCTTGGTCCTGTGAAGGCTTTACAACCCAGTGTAGGGGAAGGCCAGGGCCAGGAAGCGGTAGTGGGTGGATTGGTGAACAGGGGGAAGGAGATAGGGAGTTTTGGGGGAAACCAGGAAAGGGGATAACATTTGAAATGTAAATAAAGAATATAGCTAATAAAAAATATCCTCGTGTCTTTGCTTCAATTAAGTGGTATTTATCCTTTTGAAATCTCAGGTCATTTTTCTCCTCTTCCTATCAAAATCGCTCTTTCTAACTTCTTCCTCTCAAGTGTCAGGAAAAGGACCACTAATTCCTGCTTGAGCCCCACCTGCCTTATCCTTCCCAATCTCTCCCTATTCCTTTTAATCCTAATTCCTGCGATTATCTTATCTTCTCCCTGCCATTTCTTCCCCCACCTCTTATGAATGCTCAAATATTACCTATAAGATATAATAAACCCCTAAACGTTACTTCACCTACTGTCCCCTGCCTGAAGACTGACATCCTTCTGTTTAAAACTTGAACAGTCTGCCCTGTTTCTGCCTCAGCCTCCCTTTTTTATAATTTTAAAGATTCAGAGTGTGTGTGTGTGTGTGTGTGTGTGTGTGTGTGTGTGTGTGTGTGTGAGAGAGAGAGAGAGAGAGAGAGAGAGAGAGAGAACTGAGTCATGTGTATGTAGATACTGGTGTAAGTCAGAAGTTATTGGATCTCTTCGAGCTAGAGTTACAGGTGGTTGTAGGCCATCCCATGTTAGTCCTAGGAGATGAGTTCTGGTTCTCTGGAAGATAAGCAAGA
This sequence comes from Montemys delectorum, assembly GCA_019843815.1. Classification (NCBI taxonomy): domain Eukaryota; kingdom Metazoa; phylum Chordata; class Mammalia; order Rodentia; family Muridae; genus Montemys; species Montemys delectorum. Next base: position 23,894 of record JADRCD010226603.1, read on the forward strand.
ATTATTAACCACCCAGTCAACTCCCCAGCCCATCAACATAAATTTTAAACAATTTACTTAATACATATGTACAGACCACACAAATTCTAAATGATACAGATTGATAGAAGTTCGTAAACAATCTCTACCAGTAACTGACAAGTCCCCTTTGTGGCCACTGGTGATCACTGACAATCAGCACACAACTTCCTTGCAGATCTTTCATTTTGGAATATATTTTTGTTTTGAAATATAAAGTTACGTTAATGAAATATCTAACGGTACAGTTTAGTGAAAGATTATGGCATGAATTAGTACGAGGCTAACATATTAGGTAAATAAATGAAATACGGCTACCTCCCAAAGGCAGTTTAACTCTATCTCACCCCGTGCTCTGCCTCTCAGTCACAATTCATCTGTAGAGAATCATTATCTTGACTTTTACAGGAGTCACTTCTGTGTCTTGGTAGCGTAGGAACTATGCATCTACACCTAAATAAAAGGGTAAAAGGATTGTGCCCAGCATATGCGGGAGTATCCATGAAGTTATGGCTAAGAGGGGTATTAATGCATGCTCTCGTTGTTCTGGTCACTGTTGCTGCGTGGTACCCTGAACATACAAGCAGCATTCCCACAGGGTCTCTATCTAGGAGTAAAGATACTGAGGTATGTGCTGCATGAGACTAGCTTTCCTTCAAAAGGACAAGCGTGTCCCCGATGACTTGATGGATCTATGTCCCTCACAGCAGGGCAGCGGCTTGCTAGCTGCTGATCATCCTGACTGAGCACCGCTCTTACTTGCCTTATGAATTTAGTTGATCTGACTTGAACACGTCTCTCTGTGCAAGCTCACTCAACTCTTCCCTTGTCCCTCTAAGCCGTGCTTGTCTTCTTTCATCTGTCACCCACGTGTTTATTTTTCTACTTTATACGTTCCAGCTATGACCCTTCCGTCAGTTACATTTCAACTATTTTTCCATAACTCGGCTTTGTACTTTCTTATGATATCACTGGATAAATCTTTTTTTTCATACTTTAATGTCATAAGTGTAAGATAATCCTTTATTTATGGTGGGGTTGCATCCCAATGAATCCACAGAAATTTGAAAATACTTTAAGTAAAAAATGCATTAAATGTACCTTCTATACACCACAGCTTAGCTCAGTCCGATGTACTCATGCCCAGAACACTTAAATTAGTTTACAGTTAGGCAAAGCATAGAACACAAAGCCCATTTTATAATCAGGCGTGGAATGTCTCCTGTATTTTTTGGATGCCACACTAAAGTGGAAAACAGAAGGATGGAATTGATTCTTGTCCTGAATACCCACAGCTGAGAACAGTCAGAGAACGGAACTAAATTCAATTCCAGGTTGATAAATATGCAGTGAGGAGAAAGCCCTCAGGTTTTTCTACTGGGGCCCAAGAATAGCTGGGAGAGAGCAGCAGGTCCTGGACCCTTCATGCAGTAGCAGCCGAGGAGCTTGTAGGCACAACGAGCTGTCACTGTACAGTGTGCTTTATTTTCACTTTTACCTCTGTGACTGGCACCCCTGCATCTGCCAGTCAGCTTACATGCCTGTCTCCTAATGGACATCCATTTTTCCTAATGCTCACACACGGCTTCTAGGCATTGGTTTCCCTGGTTCCCACGTCCAGCTCCCTCCCTCCCAGAGCCCACCATTCTCTGTGGTTCCAGTTGGATCATCCCTTCATCTTCACCATCTCCATATTAGCTGTTGTCCAAGTACTGAGAGCTTACAATTTCCTGTTTTATCTCTGCGATCTAGCTAGAGCCTTTGGAAGCCACTTATTCAAGGTTGTGTGACCCTTTTCATGACGGAAGCTATGTTTAAACCATCGCAGAACCTTCTGAGCTCCGGGGCTAAGCTGAGCAGCCTCATTGACCTATTGACCTATATAAAAACGTGGTATAAAATAGCACGATTTGAGGGTTTCTTTGTTTCTTTGGTTTTTGAGGCAGGCCTCACTATGGAGTCCAAGCTGACCTCAAGCTCCTCATCCTCTCACTGAGGGGAGAATAGTGGGGGTCACAAACAGGTGCTGTGGCACACGGATAAACAATTCTGTTTGAACATAGCCACAGTGTGTTGGTCCTTTGGTTGAACACCTGTGGTTTTTTGTTCAGCACCAGTACACATCTTTTTTGTGAGACTGCATGGTGCCCTATGTTTGGGAAACCTCAGGGGGGGGCACTGTTTAGATCAAAAAGATTACTGAATGGGTCATTGTTTTGTCTCCAACATTGTCTTTCCTTCAGGATAAAACAGTTCACAAGCCAGCCTGCAAACATTCTGTTGCCACCCAGGCATCCTGGCCTTGGTGACAGTAAACGGGAGCTGTTTGCGCACGCTCACATTCCTGAATGCTCGGGGTCCTCGGATGGAGGGCTGGGCTTGGCAACACTTTCATCCTAAGGCAGCTTTGTAGGGCGTTGACCGCCTCAAATCCTGCTCCGCTTAGCCTCCTGGTGAATGGCTGTCTGCTCTGGCAAACGACTCCAGAGCAAGCTTGCCTCGTCAATGCTAAATGTTCGCTCTGACAGACATTTCCCGTGTGTGATTACCTATTGCAGTTCTGTCCAAACTCCATCCTTGGCTGCATTGCTGCTAATAGTGTCTTTCTCAAAATGATACCTTTGGAGCTCTCTGTATCCTCTACCCACACAATAATGGGGTCCATGTTATGACCTGGGCCACCTCTCTTCTTTCTGATAAGATTGGGTCTGATCTATGCCTGCATTGTCCCTACGTCCCTGATGCATGCTTTATCCTTTAAGACAGTCAAAATCACTGAGTATAGTGGTTCTAATCCTGGACTATGGCTGGCTTCCATTTCTCAAGTTGAGAAATGGTATTATTTCCTCAAAGGGATCATTTCCCCCCTTTGCAATAAAGTCAAGACAAAAGACTGGGCATTTAGCCCATGGAGTGGGGGGTGAGATGGTTCAAACATTATCCTAAAACTTCAGGTGACCCATTTTACCATAGTAAATTATTTATTTTTGTGATAGAATGACCCCTGCCACTGCTTGGCATCATGGGACAGTATCAATGTTCATATCACTAACCTGGGCAAAGATCAAAATTTAAAATGCTAGAGTTTATGTGGAATTAGTTTCATTCATGATATATTAAACTTGAGATACCTTAGGTCAATGTAATGGTCAACCTGACCTAGACACATGCAGAATCAGCCAGGAAAAGGGTTTCAATGAGGAATTGTCTACACTGACCTGGCCTGTGGGAATGTCGGTAGGGAGCTGTCTTATTAAGTTCCTTGATATGGGAAGACCCAACCCATTGTAAGCACAGCCATTCCCTACGATGGTTCTGAATGCTACGATACTGAAGCTGTAAAGCTGAGCACATGTAAGCAAGTGGTCTGTTCATTTCTCTTTGCTCTTGACTGTGGCTGTGATATAATCAACTGCTTGAATGACGTGCCTTGTTGGACTGTACTCTAGAAAGGTCAGCAGAAAGGAACCCTTTCTCCACAAAGTTGATCTTGGTTAGAGTGTTTCATCTCAGAGATCGAGATGATACTAGGGCAGCCCGGGACCAGTCTCTGTGTTCTTTTTGAGTTTTTAAAAACAGCTTATAGCTGGGAAAGCTTAATTCCCAACTGTAGTTTCCATCCTGTTGGTGTGGGGCCTGCGATTGAGCAGCACATCACTGCGGGGAGCCAAGGCATCCAGGGAACAAATAAATAAACCAACGAGCTAAAAAAGCCTAAGAAAAGTAGTTGAGGCCCCAGTACCACTTTGAAGGACACACCTGCAGTGACTTAACCTCTCCACAGTAGGAACTATTTTGAGGATTCTTTCTAACAGTACTGTAGGCTAGTGGCTATGTCTTTAACACACTAAGTCATGCAGACACACTTATCCAGACCTCAGCAATCTACATATACTTTTCTTTCTCATA
>JADRCD010226604.1:0-10199 GCA_019843815.1 Montemys delectorum
AAAAAAAAAAGATCCTGGGAAAACAACTTAGATGGAGGAAAGTTTTATTTATTGTGACTCACCATTTTGAGGGCTTCAGTCCATGGGAACCTGGCTCCATTGCTTTTAGACCTCTGACAAGGCAAAAACCTGGACTGCCACAAGGGCAGTCCCCCAGTCCTCTATTAGAGGTTCTTATACATCCCAGTAATGCTACCAGCTAACAACTAAGCCTTCAGCACATGGCCTTTGGGGACACTTTCAGAGTCAGAATGTAAGAAGAGAGTTTTTGTCAAGGCTCCCCTACTCTCTGGCTTCCCAACCCACCATGAGATCTCCCCTTATGTGCAAGGATTCCATAATACTGTCTCCCACATTGTGGTCCAGCCAGGAGAGGCATCCCCAGGAGCTGAACTGATTAGGTCACCTCACCTTGGACTTTCAACCTCCACGATTGTAAACTAAAAGCACATATTCCTTCCACCCCCACCAGCCCTTGGCCCATCTATTTTCAAGTATTATGTTAAATCAGCTCAAAACTAACACAAGTATGTGTATTCTAGAAAGGAACCGCCCACAGCTTAGGTAAGCCTCATTTCCTCCCAGCTTAGAGAGGACCCTTGGGTCCCTTGAGATCATTGGGTTGGGGAAGTGCTATAGACAAGTCATAAAGTATGTGGTCCCAGGAGCTTTAGGAACCAAATCTCTGTGCCCCAGCTCCAGCTTGGAAAGGCTAGTCATGTTTTCCTGGAGTAGAGAGCCATGAGTGGAAGCCAGTCTCACTATTTCTACTTGATATGGACTTTCAGGAGTACTCTTTGTGAAGTGGCAGCCTCCCTGACAGACTGGACCACAGCATCTACATTAGAAGTGTTAACTTCAGAGCAGCTGCTCACTGGTCAGCATGCTGTGCTCACAACCTTCCCCTCCTTTTCCCTACAGCAGAGCTCCTCGTCCATTTGCCTTTGGTTACTTCTTATATTTTTTAAGCAAGAAGTAAAGTGTATTTTTCCTTCCTGCATTTTTTTTTTTTACTACCACTTGGTGCAAGGGCTGAAAGCTGTCAGAGCAGTAATGCATTGCATCAAATTAACATATTCTTCTGAAATGGTAATTACACCCCTTTTGTGCGCCTCTGAATACACGTTTTTTGAAGTGTGAATGAGGCGCTGACACCAGGAGTCTCACTCTAAATGATCATTATTAGTGCATCTGTCCAAATGATTCATGGGAAATGGCTGCCAGAGGTTTCTAAGCTGAGAGGAATTTAAAGGTGAGCCACATAACTCCTTTAGAAAAGTTCTCACCTCAGCCTTCCGTGAGAGTTCATTCCTTCACACCCTAGAACTATTTCCAGTCCACGGATGCTGCAAGAGTCAAGTTCCTCTGCACTGAGTGTCTGTTCTACTGGAGTACACAATTCAGGTTAGCAATTCAAAGGAAGACATCCATCTTCCCCGTCACAGTCCTAGGAAAAATGGCAGACAGACTGTTCCAAACAATGAAGACAGAAGACAACTCTGAGCGTATGTCTTGGGGCCAAGAGATGTAATCCCAGAAGCTGTCTTCAGCTTGGTTGGGCAGTCCAAGTTTAGGGACAAATAATTGAACAAAGGAGAATAAATCAAGGCTCCTTTTACAAGACTTTGGCAGTCCTTAGAAAGCTGGGTCTTTATCTTAAAGGACTGAGACACCATGGAAGGTTTTAGAGAAAGGATGGGGAATGCTCAGGTCTGCTGCAAAAGATCCTCCCTGGCTCTATAGGGGGATGGATTGAAAACAGAACACGGCAGAGAGAAACCCTTAGAAGGCTATGACTCCGGTCTAAATAAGGCATTCAGGCTGGTGCAGAAAGATGGCTGTAGAGATGGAGATACAGGTTGGTTCTGACAGGAAATAGAAAATGAGACAGATCACCTGGGGCTCTGGAGAAGCTGTGGGGCTAAGGAGTTGGGGCATGGTAATCTTGAGGGCCTATGTGTCTGCTCTGAGTTGGCTTCTCTTCTGCTATTGTTCCTGGTGGATGTGCTCCTATTAGAGAAATGGTTGTTTTGATTGCAAGAAGGTGATGCCCATCGGAACTCGTTACTGAAAAGGTGGGAGGAGTTCCCTAGAAAGGATACAGTAAAGTTCCACAGCTCTCCAAAAGCAGGGAGAGACACAATGTAACAATTAGGTTCCAGGGAGCTGGAGAGATGGCTCCGTGTGAAATCCTTACTGTGCGAACATGAGAAACTGAGTCTGGATCCCCCAAGAGTAGTGCTGTATACCTGCATCTCAGCACTGGAAGAGACTGGGCAGACACCAAAGGCAGATCACCAAAATTCACTGGTCAACAAGACTAATTGAATTCATGAGCTTCAGACTCAGTGAAAGACTCCCTCTCAAGAAACAAAGGTGGAGAGTATGAGACCTCATGCCGACTCTAGCCCCTGTATGGGGATGCACATATACTACACACAACAGCACCAATAAATAAAACCAAATTAAGTAATTACATTCAAATAACATCACCTACTAAGAAATTCTTACATACCTCTGCACCTGCCTCTCCTAACTAAGAAGACACAGATGTCCCATGAGAACCACAGTGGGAGCACAAAGTTCTTTGTGTCACAGGTTCTGGTATATAGGGGGAAAAAGGGAGTTGGGGGGCTGAAATTCAGTGACTTCAGGATTAAAGATATCAAATTTTTAATGGCTTTACCTTTGTCATCAAATTCCCCCATTCCTTGTTTGTAGCAGAAATGCTGTCTGATTTTGAAAGGAACATGGTGTGTGTGTGTGTGTGTGTGTGTGTGTGTGTGTGTGTGTGCACGCTACTTTGCTTCTAAATTTCCCTGGATTCACTTTGAGTTAGGTTGACTATACAGCTTTGATGATCAACCACGAGACTCCCGTACTACGCTATGAGTAAACCAACCATTCTGATGCTATACTAGACCTGAAGAATGAGCTACCAAAAAAAAAAAAAAAAAAAAAAAAAAAATAAAAAGAGGGCACTGCTGGGGAAAAGAAGGGATAGAATCAGTCCTTATAGAAGACACTTCTGAGACTGCCCTCTCCAACGCATGTCTACCTCTAACCCAGGACAATGGGCTATTTAAAAACAGAATCCACGGTATAATCAGCGAAGAAGTAGTGTACTACTTTAGAGAAGGTCCTAAGTTGACTGTTACTGGTGTCCTTGTATCAGGAGGGAGACTTGGACATAGATGTCAAGAGGAGGATAAGCACGGGAAAGCACACTGTAGAGTGGAGAGAGATACACAGAGAATCCCTGTGTTAATGGAGAAAAAAAAAACACAGACTTTCGAAGCTATAGATTAACAGTGACGAGATTGCTGGTCATCTCTAGGTGCTGGGGGCGGGGGGGGGGGGGGGAAGAGCCTGTAGAGAGAGTCTGACTCTCCTCAAACTTTAATTTCAAAGTGTGAAGAAGAATGAGACATAAGCTAGTCTCAAATATCTCAAGGAGCTGACTGGATTCCTGCAGATATGGAAGCCAGAAATCCCTGGGCAGTTTATGATCAGTGAGCACATACCTGGGTCATGTCAAGTCTCTGACATACAAACCAAACACATACATAAACAAAAATAAAAATCTTTTTTTTTTTTTTAGAGGTATCAAAGCAGTAAATTCCAGGTGTGGCGCATGGCCAAGCATGGCAGTTCATGACTGTAATCCAAGTACTTATGTCTTAGTTAGCATTTCTCTTGTGATGAAACACCATGACCAAAAGCAACTTGAGGAGGAAAGAGTTTATTTGGCCTACATATCCTGAATCACAGTCCACTGAGAAAAACCAAGGCAGGAACACAAATGGGTCAGGCACCTGGAGGCAGGAGCTGGTGCAGCGGTCATGGAGGGATCCTGCTTACTGGCTTGCTCTTCATGCCTTGCTCAGCCTGCTTTCTTATAGAACCCAGGACTACCTGCCCACAAATGATGCACCAACAATGGGCTGGGCTCTCCCCCATCAATCACTAATTAAGAAAATGCCCTAGAAGCTTGTCTGCAGCCAGATCTTATGGAGGTACATTTCTGTAATTGAGGGTTTTTTTTTTTCCTTTCAGATGACTTTAGCTTATATTAAGTTGACTTAAAAGTAGTCAGGCCAACCTGAGAGTCAGAATCTGGAGAATCCCAAAGTCAAGCTAGTCTAGACTACATAGGGAGATTATCTGAGAAGAGCAAACAACAAATCAAAAAATAAAAAATAAATGAAATTCATCTGTTAGCTTAGTTCCAGGAAATGATAGAGACAAGTTGGGATGTAGCCTCTGTGCAATGACATATACCTCTAATCCCAGTACTCAGGAAGAAAGACTGAGGCAAGAGGGTTGCAAGTTCAATTCCAGCATGGCCTACATGGGATGTTTCAGACCAGACTTGTTTATATAGCAAAGCCATGTCAGTCAAAAAATAAAAATAAAAAGGAAAGAGAAAGGTGGGGGAGGGGGAGGGGGAAGAAGACAGAAGGAGGAGATGGAACTTGGGATTTACATGACACTGGCATGGGTTCAGGTCCAAGGTCTACCACTTCCTAGGGAGACATGAAATACTCTCTTTCTGAGCCATTTTTTAAAAAAATCTATTAAATGGGTATAGAATAACACCTAGGATACAGAATTGTAATGGAAATTTAAAACATCCATTTTGTAATCACCTAGGACTTGAATGGGGTCAGAGCTATGCTCCTGGGACTGAGACAATATAGAGATATGCTTCCCCCACAGAAGCAGTTCCAAAGGAAACATGGGGCCAACCACACAGAGAAGGAGAGATGCCAGGAAAGGGGCAGACCTCAGTATTTTCTAAGTGCCTGTGACTCCTGGTGCCCTGTAGATTTCCCCTCTGATCTCCATGTTCACCTCCCATGCCCATCCCTCTTCACTAGCATGGAAAAGGAGACCCAGTGGATGCCTTACACAATGGGATTGATGTGACTGGTTCTGGGTTCCCCATCCCTCACTGTAACCCCCCTCCCTTCCATCACTGTAGGCTTTTCCACTTACTGAGTACAGTGGAGGCCTGACAGCTAGAGGTGGAGGTAGGAAAGGCTTGGGAGGGCAGGCAGAACCAGAGTCACATTGCATGGTACCAGTTTCATAACAAGTGACCCAGTGGCTCACAACAGCACACATTAATTCTCTTGCACTTCTGGAGACAAAACCTAATCCCTGAGAGCTGCTATGGAGGCACTGGTGGGACTAGTCCCTCCTGGAGGCTCTGGGGGTTGATGTGTCTATTTTCTGCATTGACTGACTCAGGGTCCCTGCTTCATATCATTCTAAAATTTGGGCCCATGATTCTCTTCCCTGCTGTTGAAGCTGATGTCTCGGACTCTCTTTGATAGGTCCCTTTGCAAAGCACCTGGTTCTACTTGGCTAAACCTGGACCTCCTCTGCATTTTAAGATGGTTGATTTAACCTCATCTTCAAAATCTGTGTTGTCATATAAAGTGACAGACCCAAACAGTTTCTGGGGATTCAGACACATACAGCTTTGAGAAACTATTACTCAGCTTCCTGAGTAAAGCTGCAAAGAAAACATTTTCATACTCAAGACTTTGAGGAAGACTAGAAATAAGAAAGACAGCTGAGTTAGAGGCCACAAAGGCTACAGTATGGGAGAGTTGAAGCTTAAGACAAGTGTTGTGAAGATAGTATCAAGAAGACCTGAGATGTAACTTTTACATAGTATTAAATACAATTAATTCATACAATTAATCAAATACAATTTAAATTGAATTGTTTTTCTCCATCACTGGGTTTCCACCTCACTTGGAGTAGTTTGACCCTTTTGTTACATTTCAAAAGCTGAGACACACTAGCAAGAAGGTCAAGAAAGGGGGTACTATCAGTAAAGTTAGGAAACTACAGGATATGTTTTAAAGCACATGGCTAGCTTGACTCAGAAAGGAAGGCAGAGAGGGTTAAAAGACTGTTACGCAGGATCTTGGATCATGGGCTAAAGGAGGCTCTTTGGTTAGAAAAGCCAGGGAGGTCATGGAAGAGGGGATGAAAGGGAAAGGAGGTTTGTGGAGACTGACAGGATGGGCAGGGGTGGGGGTGGACAGTGTAGTATGGCTAGGAAGATTTTTCTCTGTTCTACATCCAACAAGCAACAGAGGTGGTATCACAATCTGCACCTAGAAAGAAGTTTTGGGGCCACCAATGCAAACAAATGGATGCTGACTTCAGAGCTAGAAAAATAGAAAGTGGCAACAGTTGGATCCTAATAAAATATGGGCAGCAAGGATGAGTGTAAAAAGATCTTTGACAAAACAAAGACAAAACCCAGGAAAGCACTGAAGAAAAATCAAGAGAACTCTGGAAGCTAGAAAAACAAATGAATAAGTAAAGTGTAACTTTCATACCGGAGAAAACTGAAATAAAATTTCCATAAGGTGCTGGATTGATAAATAAGAAGCCTTCCAATTGCATTCTGGAACTCTGTAAACAGAGTTTACAGAACTTGAGGCCGTAAATGCCATCCCAAATGGCAGGCTAGTTGGAGCCAAGCAATGTGCAATTGGTTGGAACTCTGTAAAAGAAGCCATCAGACCCACTACAGAACCCCTCTAGCCAAAAGCTAGCAAGTTTCCATCCTTCCCAAGTGAGAGACGGAAGGTTGGCTCTTTAGAGAAGCTGCATCATGGGCATTCAGAATTGGAAAACGCCATGCACAGCCTGGGAAGAGTGGGAAGGAAAGATTGCTCTACCAGACACTGGCAAGTAGAGGACAGAAAGCCACTATCCACAGAAGGCTGGACTGCAGATAACCTGACTCACCAGAGAGAAAGTCCTGACAGAACCAGACGGGTGGACTTCCCTTAACAACCTGGCTTGCTGGCTGCAGGGGACACACTGTAGGGCAGATAGCAAGGGACAAACATAGCACAGCACATGTACACGAAGCTGCCCATTGTCCTCTGCAGCATCTTGCTGCTGCACACAAAAGGATGCCAGGCACTGAAACACCTGAGGGACACCACTAACTGAAAGACAGAATGTAGGAACCCACAGAAAGCGAAGATGGTACAGAAAGGACAGGAGGGGAAGCTAGGAGGGAAAGTCATCCAGTTAATATTCTTAGAGAGATTTAAAAACATTCAGCCCATGAAATAGGAATTACACTGTTCTTTTCTTTTAAAATACAAAATTTCTCTTGCAAATTCTGAGTCAAAATACAAAGTTCTACAAACACACACATGCACAGATGCACACACATACACATGTACACACATGTACACACACGCACCCACCCAGAGTGAAACACAGTGGTGGACAGTTGACTCAGCAGTTAAGAGCACTTGCTCTTGCAGAGGGCCTGGATTTGGTTCTCAGAATCTTTAAAGATGTTCGCACTCATCTCTAACTCCAGTTCTAGACAGGCCAACATCTTCTACCCCTAACTTCTTCAGGCACCAGGTACACATATGATGCACATATACCTACAGAAAAAAACATCCATATACATAAAATAAAGCAAATAAATATAAAACTATCTTTAAAGTTAGTAAATGCAGTGATAAAAGAATGGAAAAAAAACAGGAAAAGAGAATAAACTAAAAAGTACTTCAGAGGATGAAAAGTCTAATCTAGTCTAGTATAGAGCTGAGAATCCTATCTAAACACTGGTCAGAAAAAAAAAAAACCTAAAACAGAATAGTATAGATTTTCAGACTTAAGGGATTTATTTATGCCCGGCATAATAAATAAAATCATTATGAAATTTCATAGTGAACTAAAATTAGAAATACCAAAAACTACCAGAGAGAAGCATAAAACCACACACATACACACACACACACACACACACACACACACGCATGTGTATATAAAAGTATAATTCATATTTTATGTCTGTTTTCATTATATATGTTTAACATATTATAAATATATATATAAAATAAAAACATCTAAAAAACAATAGTTTCCACTTCCATGTGTGCGTGTGCCTGTGTGTGTGTGTGTGTGTGTGTAAGCGTGTGCACGCGCAAGCCCCCATGTGCGTCCACGTGTCATTTGTGCCTTTGTGATGCTAAAGGTTGGACCTAGAGTTTTGTGCATATTAAGAAAGCCCTCAGGGGAGTTCATGTGAAGGTGAGTGAAAGCAGGTGTGAGTGAATGCAACAGAAGGAATCATGGCTGCCAAAGTTTTTGAGTCCATTGGAAAGTTCGGCCTGGCTTTAGCAGTTGCAGGAGGCGTGGTGAACTCTGCTTTATATAACGTGGATGCTGGGCACAGAGCTGTCATCTTTGACCGATTCCATGGAGTACAGGACACTGTGGTAGGGGAAGGGACTCACTTTCTCATCCCTTGGGTACAGAAACCAGTTATCTTTGACTGTCGCTCTCAACCACGGAATATACCAGTCATTACTGGTAGCAAAGACTTGCAGAACGTCAACATCACACTGCGCATCCTCTTCCGGCCGGTGGCCAGCCAGCTTCCTCATATCTACACCAACATCGGTCAAGACTATGATGAGCGGGTGCTGCCCTCTATCACCTCAGAGATCCTCAAGTCGGTGGTGGCTCGCTTCGATGCTGGAGAATTGATTACCCAGCGAGAGGTGGTCTCCAGGCAAGTGAGCGATGACCTCACAGAGCGAGCAGCAACATTTGGGCTCATCCTGGATGACGTGTCCCTGACACATCTGACCTTTGGGAAGGAGTTCACAGAGGCAGTGGAAGCCAAACAGGTGGCTCAGCAGGAAGCGGAGACAGCCAGATTTGTGGTGGAAAAGGCTGAGCAGCAGAAGGTAGCAGCCATCATCTCTGCTGAGGGTGACGCTAAGGCAGCTGAGCTCATCGCCAACTCGCTGGCCACTGCAGGTGATGGCCTGATTGAGCTGCGAAAGCTGGAAGCTGCTGAGGACATTGCGTACCAGCTCTCCCACTCTCGGAATGTCACCTACCTGCCAGTGGGGCAGACTGTGCCCCTCCGGCTTCCCCAGTGAGGCCTCCCTGCTTCACCTTCTCAGGCCAATCAGGCCACAGTCTCAAACATTTTGAACAACGCCTTCCTTCTACCCTACCCCAAAAATCACTGTGAAATTTAATGATTGGTTTAAAGTGAAGGAAACAAAAGTAAAATCACTTCAGATCTCTCTCTCTCTCTCTCTCTCTCTCTCTCTCACACACACACACACACACACACACATACATACACACACACACACACTATATATATACACACACACGCACATATATGTATACATACACACAATATATATACACATGTATATATATATATGTATACATATGTACACACACACACACACACACACACATATATTGCCCTCTGCCATTGGGCTGCATTCCCAGCCCCTAAAGCAACTTATATTTATTAGCTAAGGAGGAGGTTATGGAATGTTTCTAAGGTGAAAGTAGCTGGAGGTTGTAGGTCACCTCATTGTCCCCTATGTCTGATGCATTGAGATAGATCTTACATTTCTGGAATTGAGTTTGGTTTGTGGTTGTGGTGATATTTATACAAAGGGCAATCAAAAACTCTAGGTGATTATCAATTCTAGGGGAAAAAAGGTTGTACAAGAATGGGAAATAGAACTACAGTATATTCCACAGAAGGCTATGGACTGCAAATTGTGTTGTCATTAATAATGCAAAATATGACTACAGATATAACTAAAAGCCATACAGTTATTTTGGAAGTTGCAGGCATGATGAGAAGAAAGGAATTTATATGTATACATAGGTAAATGCATGCATGTATTTATGGGAGGTATGAAAATTTAAAATCTTGTTCTTTTGTATTCATTTTTATTTTATTTTGTATATGGCCATTTTGCCTGCATACATGTCTGCCTACCACATGCATGCAGTGCCCATGGTGGCCAGAAGTGGGCGTCAGATTCCTGGGAACTGGAGTTAGAGATGAGTGTAAGTTCATGTGAGTGCTGGGCACCACTGAGCCATCATCTCTCTGGCCCTCCTCTTCTGAAGCAAAACTTCCTACTCAGAGAGCCACTAAAATAAATATGTGTACGCTAAATAGAAATAGGAAGACAGGTTTTTGAAGAAACTACTCCGGGATTTAGATCGTTTGCCTCCGGGGAGCAGAACGAGAGGTGTAGGTGGACAGGAATGCGGACTGCCTTTTCTTATTTTAACCCTACAACATTATGTTCATACGCTGTCTCTTACAAGGAACTACCACAAATGTGGTTCCTTCAAACAGCACACAT